>MBAC02009579.1:0-41612 GCA_001712635.2 Nothophytophthora sp. Chile5
ACGCATGCGAGCGGTCCGTTCTGAGGCGACGGACATCTCTGTTACACCACCCAGACACCCGGCGTGCGCGTCAACCACACTCCTTCTACTCGAGAGCAGTGTGATCTGCTGTGTTCCCGACGAGTTCTTTCGAGCGTCGCTTCTGCTGGGTGATATCATTTACACTCCGATTGAATGGAATGTTAGCGAACTTCTGCCTCCAAGGAGCGCAAAGCCGTTTTTTTGTAGATGTGTTGGAGCTTTGTCAAGCAATATGTCTGATGAGTGGTTCTGTTGATTGATTATCAACCACATGTCTTCAAGCGCTTTCGACTGTTTTGCGGCATTGGATCGTAGCTCACTGTTGCCGTTTATGACAATTCCTAGTTTCATCGACATTTGTTTGAGTTCAAGGGGAGCCACTCGTTCAATGTTGATAATCTGAGTATTCTAATAATCTATTGAACTTTTCAAATCTGATTCAGTTGAACCAGTAGATTTCGCCTCTCCAATTGATAGAAGAGAATCCTTTTCTGAGCTTTGATTGCATGCTACCTTTTCTGTGTACGAAGCCTTGATTGCATCCCAACAATCCTTCACCCGCTTGATAGGTTCTTGGATGAATCTAACGCACCCTTGCGGCTTGCAAGGCGCTTGAACGGAGCTACGCCAGTCACCTCATAAACAGACCGTTGAACGTAAGGCTCGATAGCTTCTTCCACTGTCATGACGACACGGCCAGCAGATCCATTCACAAAATCAAACTTGGCTTTTTTGTTTCCAGTCAGAAGTCGCCCTTGATATCCATACCTGATGTTTGCGCCGGAGAGTAACGCATGCTTGCTATTGCTTAGTTGTAGTATAAATTTGACTGTAGTTTCGTGTGCGAGGCTCAGCGCAAATGAAGCGAAACTCACTAAGCGGTCGTTCGTTTCCTTGAGTTGATGAACATGGCGTTCATTCGCTTCCTTGAGCTGATTCATACGTTCTACCAATCGAGCTCTTGCGTCCGTGAATCTCGCCTTGAGTATATCCACTAGCTTTCTCGTTGCTGTGTTCATGTTGTGCACAGGTTCGAGTTCTCTGTCGGGCTCTGTGTCTATGCTGTTGGTGCTTTGCGTTCTTGTTCGCTTGACGGGCATGTTCTCGTCCAGATGCTCTCTGATCTCCAGCTGTTTGTGTTTATGGCGCAAAGGGTGAAAACCCTAACGAAGCCGTTTTATGAACAATATATATAAACATATAACATTCCAAAAGGGATGTTACTTCTGCGTTTTTGCTTTGTTGCTAATCATATGAAATGTATCTTTATTCTACTCTCAATCGATAATATGAACGAGGTGGGCTTCAACATCAATAGCACGCCTATTGAATGGCCGAGATAGTTCTTCACCGCCCCAGATCCCAGCGAAACGCATAAAGTTCGATCGGGCGGATCGAATCCAAGCCGAAACTAACTGTCGAACACCCATTTAGGCTCAACCTACTTGGCTAACACTGATATATTCAGAGCATCTGTCATATCACAGACTGCCGAATCACCACTGCGATTCCTACCTATTTCTGTAACAGGGAAGACCCCGTTACAAATTTCGCAAGTAATTTCGCCTGTCCCCGACCCACGTTCTTCACATTGCTGGAGCTTGTTACCACGTCCAACTTTCCAGAATTCCGCAGCACACAGCTCAAGAAGCAAAAGGCAGGGATTGCATCCGTTAGTTGTATCTTCACTTCTGGAGGGATAATACGAGGGAGATTTCGCACCAGGTTGTGACACGACGGCCACAACCATCAAGCTCTCAACGGAGGACCTCAACATGCTCACGTGGCGACGACAACACATCAAGCTTACGCAAGCTGCTTAATCGTCTTGAGGAGTGGATACGACAAACCCAACCCAAATAAAAAACATGACAGCATCTTTAAACCCAACACGAGCCTACTACATCCCATCATATTCAGGCCGGAGCACTCCTCTGCCTTCTGCACTGCACACAGAGGGAGAAGGCGGGACCACTCCACCCAGACACGCCGCTGTGACATCGCTCAGCGCTAGGAAAGCTGTACGACACCTGTGACTTGCTTGTCCCCGACGCATTTGGAGACCGGAGCATGAAGAGGCTGCTTGGTGGCATCTGCAGGAATCAATCAGAGAAATATACGGCCAATGGACGACCGACGTCGATTTGTAAATTGCCAATTGCATCGTTGATCTTTCTACTGGAGAGGCAGATGGTGACCAACCCGGTCCACACTTCAGCCACAAACCCGCCGGTCAGGCCAGCTACACAGCTGGGGCTCGCAGCTCCATGGTGTTCCAAAATCACTCTCGCTCCCGCAATTGAGGGGGCCACTGCTGGCTTGAAATCACTGGTAGTTTGGGAACGAGAGGGAGCGGCATCCCCCGAATCTACTCCTAAAGCCTAGCGATTCACCGCGAAATCTCTACGTACAACTATAGGTCTGCATTCATGAAGCTCGTTCGCCAACGAGCAGATAATGAACTCGGGCGTCAAATACGCAGTGGTGAGGACATGACGGAGGAGGAACCACACGGTGTCTCTGAGGCGGGGTTCGCAAAGCTGCTAATTGAGCCCTTGGGCATCGGCCACGAGCGTAGTTTGCGCGAGTTGTCAGTGGCAGCTCTGCTGAGGTTAATTGGCAAATATACCCAGCGAGACAATCTCGACGCCAAGAAGGCCTCTTTCCTAAGTAGAAAAGCGCGAAGCGCACGTTGGAAATAAACGTTGAATGCATCTTTCGAAACAGTAGCTGGCTGAAGTGTGAGTCACCCGCATTTCCCCTATTATAAACGGAGAATACCCTATATTCCCCCTATTTTCGCTGGATTTGATAAAGCGGGATTACATTAAGCTGTATGATACAGCATGGAGGGTGGTGCATAACCACGTGAACTGGTTACGTGGTTATGCTTCAGGGGGGGGGGGGGGGGGGGGGCAATTACGATATATCCAGTACACGAGGCGCTGCTTGGACACGTCAAAGCAGAAACAGAATCAGCGCACTCTCTCCCCACAGCAGCATGGGGATGTTCACGCCGTCGCCGGCGATCAACTACGACTTCGTGTCGGGCGTGTACGCGTTCTTCAGCTCGGTGTGTCTGCTCCTGTCGGTGCTCCACGTCTACTCGCCGCAGGTGGAGGGGTTCTACATTGTGCTCGTGCCGTTCGTGCCGAGCTTGGTCTGGGCCCTCGTGGTGCGCCGCCGCTGGCTCAAGGAGCGCGCTGCTGAGTCTTCGAAGGGAGACGCCGCCGCCACCACCACCGACGAAGCGAAGAAGGAAAAGTAGCCAACAAGACTGACACAGCTCTCCTCGATCCCAGTGGCTCGAGTTCTCCAGCGCAGCGACCGGATCACGGAGACCAAGAGTGTGGCACGTCGAGGTGATTGACCAGACATGCGAGGCGACCTGCGATTCCACACACGAAGAGCGGAAAACGTGGAAGCAACTATAGCGCCTCTCCTTTGGCTTGTTTCTTGCTAATATATAGAGTTTTGATTGCACGTTGGGCTTCACTGCGTTCACGTCCACTCAGTTGCTCCACATCCCATGGATCCGCCAGCGATTGCTGGACGTTTAGATGCACTGCGCGTCTCGCTCGGTGTATGCATTTGCCTCTCCTCTGTGCATTATGTGAGGAGGAGTCGCAGCGTTCGTTTGGGCTGGGCTGGGATTCGGAGACCGAGAGACTCCGCATCTGGATGCTGACGAGTTCATCGCAGTTCACGGAACTTCATGCTGCAGTCGCTTTCGTAGACGACAGAAGGTGACGCCATTGATCCACGAAGGTGGCGGCCGTGGACAGCTCCAGCGAATCCTCCTGCTGCTCAAGAGCCCCCTCTACCCGACCAAGCAGCGCCTCCAGCACGCGCTCGAAGCACTGTGCTCGCGTCTGCCGCGTCTTCTTCGCGTGCTCTTCGGGCGATGCAGAAGCGACTGCGGTCCTCTTGGCTGGAAGCTTATTGCCGTCTGACAAAGAGGAAGACGATGACAGAGGTGGTTGCTCCGGTTGCAGAATGGATCGGAACAGGGAATCGAGTTCCTGGCTATGCGGAGATGACAGCAGGAGCGCAACCGGCGCCAAGCGGAGCGTCTGCTCCATCGCAAGATGTGCGGTGCAATGCGGCGACCACTGCACCGCCAACATGCCCTGCAGTTCGTGCGTTGAACGCTGTAACAGCGGCGGAGAATGCTTGGCGTACAGTGCCTCAAGGCTGGTGAGCGACTCGAGCGCAACCAAACGATGGAGAGCGCTTGAGGCACTGGACAACAGGGTAATACACAGACGAATCCGTTAGGACCTCACTACCCAGACAAGGAAGAATCTGTTGCTCACTCACTTCGCAACGGCACTGGGGCAGAACGGGCTGGCGGCGACCACAACAGCGATCTCAAAGAGGCGCGAGTAGCTTCGCTCCATGGACGTCAACCGCCCGTGCTGCAGGAAATACGCGGCAACTGCGTCACTTCCGCTCCCTGCGTGCTCCCCAGAACAAAACGAAAAACAAAGTGAGACCTCAACTCACACCCAGAAACGTTAAGCAACTGGACAGTCGGGACCACCCTTACGTTCCAGAAGCTGCGTGATCTGCAGCAGCAGTTGAGCCAGTGCCAGCTTCATGTCTTCGCTCTCCAAGTCAAGAATTGCCGGCTGCGCAATCGTGTCCAGGATGTCGGCCACGTGCGGCAGTACCACCTTATCCATCGATCCTTGCATCAAACAGGTCAGCACCTCTAGCGCAACCGCGGTCTGGGCAGCAGCGGTGGCGGCCCCTCCCGTCGCCGCCGCCACCGCCACGACGACCTCCGAGTCGCCGCGAATGCGCGAGAGCAGGAGCGGGAGATACGTTTGCGGAGCAGCAAAGCGCCCTGTGAGCTCGGCGCACTGACGCAGCTCCAGACACAGCGTCGGGTCGCCACGCCACGTGCGCAGCAGCGTATTCACCAGTGTGTGGACATCCACTGTGATGGTTTCCTCGCAGTAAATGAGCACACATTTCAGCAGTCGCACCGCATGAGCACGCGTCGCGTCCTGCCAGTTGGCTAGCTCACGCAAGATCGGATTGAGGAAGCGCCGCGCTCGTCCACGTACGAAGAGTCGAGTGCCCAGAGACGGTCGGCCAGCGAGGAAGGGTGCTGGTAGAGGCGCCTGGTAGTTGTAGGTGGCGTTCTTCCCGTCCACGCCATATTGTTTCAGCTCCAGTACCTCCTCACCGTGCTCGCGTTCGTACCGTTCGCCAAGCACAGCCAACGTTTCCATCGCGCTGTGAGAGATCGCGTCGTCTTCGTCACTGACGGCGCTCAGCAGATACGGCATCAAACGGGACTCGTGGTCGTAGCGGTCGGGCAAGTTGACCATCCAGTCGCTGATCATGGCGAAGAAGACGCGACGCACCATGGGATTGCGGTCCTGATCCAGCTTGGCGAAGTAGTTGAGTCGAACTTCCGTCGTGTAGAAAGCTGCCACGGGGATCACATTCTCATCGCGATGGCCGATGAGGTCCGCGATGGCTTCCGTGCCACTGCCTTTGCATTTCTCGACATTTGGACAGGTCACTAAAGCGCGGATGGTCTCCACGGCCGCCACCCGAACTCGAGCCAGTCGGTGCAGCAGAAGCGGCATGAGGGTGCGGACGACCGCGACGCTGAAGTGCTTCATGACCGACACCATGTGGTTACTGACGGCCGCCAGGATGCGGCAGCTGGCGATGTTGATCTCGTGGAAATCGTCGTGCACGCCGCTGATCAGCACCAGCAGGATATCGAAGACATAGGCGTGCAGGATGGACGAGGCTCTGCGCTCGAAGGCATTCTGCAGGACAGCATCCACCAGACCGACAAGCAGCAGACGGATCTCCTCGGACGGCTCCTCGGGCTTGAGCCGTACGGCTTGGCTCTCGGCTACGTAGATGCGTCCGCGCTTGAAGGCGTCGTGCAGGAACTGGTCGCGCGAGAAGACCTGGTTCTCCTCGTCGTAGCCGTACTGGCTGTTGATGCGAGTCGTGATCGCCGGCATCAGGTACGACAGGTAGCGCAGCAGATCTTCTTCGTCTGCGATGCACTTGGTGGCGAGACGAATGCAGACCTCGCGCACTTTCTCCACCGGGTCGTTGAAGCGCTTGAACAGCGGCTTGGCCATCTCGGCGAACGCTTCGCTCGCTGCCACTCTTTCTGTTGCTTCAGGCGCATCCTGCTGGAGCGTACCAGGCTCATCTGGGCCTAGGAACTGCGTCTCCAAGGCTATGGCCGCCTTCTTGCGCACACTCTGGTGCTCCGCCGCAAGCCGATTGAGCACCTTTGGGAGGCTGAACACCTCGTCCCGCGTGGGCTTATTGCAGTCGACGCGTGGAGTCGCGGCAGGAGTCGAGGGCAATGCCGTTGTGCGCGTCGCGTTGCGCCGGGTCGAGGCTTTCTTGGCTGATGTTTTGCAGGAACCGCCCGACGCCATGGACTTCTTCAGCAACCGAGAGATGTCCACGTTCCGACACTCGTTCTCCTGCGCCAGCTCCTCCCAAAGCGCGTCTACGTCGCGCATCGTCGTCGCCATGGCGCGTGCAACTCAAGGGAAGGGCGGTCGGATCCAATAGCTCTTGGCACACAGATAGACGGACGGACGCTGGCGACCTTTCGAGATCGAGGATACCGACAGGTACACTATTGCACGGCTTAGGTACGAACACGTACCCTATCAACTCGATAAAGGACGAATGAATTTTTCTGTTGCGTGCAATTAATCGACAGGTGCGTCGTTTCAATCAGACTGCTCGGGAGCTTTCCTCCTGCCTTCCGTTCTGATGCAGACCAGTGCGACGGCACCAGCTTTCTGAACTTCCTCCAGCCTTGCGTCGCTGTGCCGGGGCCTGCGAAAGAAATCCAGGAGCTCCCACCGGAAAGAGGAGTCTTCCCGTTCCCAAATCCCAAAAACTGCAGCACTCAATTTACTGAAGGCTGCTGGATTTTGACTTTCACCTCAAATATGTGCACTGTTACCAACGACTTGTTGGGTTCATGCTGTGGGTTGCCACCCGGGTTGATTTTCTATGATAAGAAGACACGGGATGGTTGGAACACGGTGGTCTAATGACCCTGGATCTGCGCGACATGCCGAAGAGCAGGTTAGCGGAGCCCTTGGTTGTGCCCACCAAGACGACGCGCGTGCGTTACATACCTCGATGGTCAGGTAGCTGCCGGTGATGTACTTGACAAACGCCTCGCTGACGTCCACGACGTGTCGGAGCTGGAGGTTCAGCGGCGTCGTATCGCCCTCTTCGCCGATCCTGAACCTCGCAGTCTGCGTGGCAACCTCGCGGAAGAACGTGTATCTCAAGGACACAAGCGAGCACTTGCCGGCAGTGAGACCTGTGAGCTCGCCGAAGTCCACTCGGTACTGCAGATTGCGGTCCATATACTCGTGCACTTGCTCCTCAACGCTATCTACATCCACGCGTTTGTACGGCTCGAACGCCTCCTCTGTCTGGGCAAAGGACGGACAAGAGAATGCTCATCAGGGTGCAACCAAGGAAACTCCCGAAAGACAGTCACTTCAACTTGCCGTGTTGCTGCTGACGTTGGGGGTGATACGGAGATGCAGGTGGCCCGCAATAGTGCCGATTCTGGATACGACGGGCGCCGTCTCTTCCACGGTGAAGAAGTAGTTGAGGCCGCCGAGATAGACCACACACACGCCCAACACTGCCGGCTCGGCTTCTCCTGTAGAAGAGACCATCGTTCCGCCTGACTTTTGCGTCGAGCCAAATGCAAGTGAAACTCGTGCTACGATGGCTCGAGGGAGTGAGTGCCACCGTTAAGGTCAAGGCTGCCAAGAAGGCGGGACGGCGAGGTTTGAAGCAGGTCGGCTGCTTCGTCCCATGCCCGCATCGCTTCCTGACCTTTACTTTAGAGCCTCCGGTTCTGATCGTTCTAAAGTACGATAACGTCAGCCACCTTCACATGGGCGAAGGACCCACCTCCCCAAACGTCTGGTCCCGAAAAAGGCGCATGTGCTCGCGGAACCCAGGATCTGATGCGGAGGCCCATGCAGGAGGCCGACTGCGAGCTCGCTGCGCATGTGAGTTTTGAATTTGACGCCGCTGCAGAAGGAGACGAAGAGAAGACCATGCAAGCGCTGATACAACGGGATGACGCGGCCCCGGACCGGTACGAAGCCTCTTCGCATGCCGTGACGACCGTCTCGTCGCCTGTGTTACGCCAATCCAAATCACATCTCTTGCCGAGAGTTGCACGCTGAAACACAGTGTGCCTCTTTCTGTTCGTCTGACTCGCTGTCCCCTCACGTGCATTTTGCTACGCTATCGTATCGAATGTCATGCAGGCCATGCACGCCGCGAAAGCGACTGCAGCTGGCGCAAGAGGTGGACCGCAAGGCCGGACAGAAGCTCACAAGAGAGGCGAGCATCCGCGATTTCTCCACCGACTTCGTGGGCGCCGTGCTGCAAACGGCCGTCGGCGCGAAACGCGACAACTGAAGCAAGAGGAGACCGAGAGAGCGCCCGACCTCCACGTGCCTGCGCGTCAACGAGACACTCCCCATCCTCGGCTGACGCCAGGCGGCACGCTTCCGCAGAACCACGCCGCGGCACAGAAAGCCAACGTTTTAGACCGGCATCTGGCAGGATTTAGCACTGAACCAGCGACTATGAACACCGAATTTTTCAGAAGCGAGAAAGGATGATTTCCCGACATTCTCCGAGCCCGACTTGGCCGGATGGGACCATATGGACGGGCTGTCGTTCGGTTGTCGCAGCAAGCAGCGAGTTGCTTGATGCGCGCTCATGGACGCGTTTAACCCTCCCTTGGCTGGGCGAGCATGTAAGAGACGGCCCTTTGAAGTTGCATCCGTTGGAGGTTTCTGCGCTCGACGACCAGGTGAGATCGTTTCCGAGCGCACAGCCAGCGAAATCGGCCCGAGCAGTCCTCTCCTTTCCGCCACGCCCGCCTCTTTGCGTGATGGTTTTGCTTGCCTTTCTGTCGGCTGCGAAGCAACACCTCGAGATCGACTGACTCACGCCCACTCACTCATACCTGCAGTTCGTAACACTCGGTTGGTCAGATTTACAACGTGCTGCTAGCCAGCCATGAAAACGGGATTATTCACTCGCCCACATATTTCTTGATGCAAGATTCTTGCGTGGTCGTCCCCAGTGCATTATGGAGATGCTGCCGTGAAGAGAGGCGCCGCGCAGAAAACGCGAAGGACGAAGCCAAACTCCTTGTTGGTCCATCCTGATCCCACTGCGTCAGCGCGCGACTCGATCCTGAGTGAAATGGGCCACTTTCGTCCTCGGACCAATTGACATTTGCTTGAGCGCGGGCCACACACTGCTCCCATAGAGCGCATGGGCCAAACGCCGTCTGGCAGAGCGCAGCACCGGTATCCAACCGCGAGCCAAAGCGTGCGCAGCTGTGATTGAAGCGCATCCAAGCGAGAAGGAGGCGGCAGGGATGGCAAGGAAGAGGAAGCGCGGGGGCTGGTGGTGGCAGAACAGAAAAGTAAAAATTCCACCTGCAATTTTTGTGTGGGTGGATCTTCCAGCCGACATGCTGTTGACTCCACCCACATCTACCTGGTAAAGCGCTACGTTTTAGGTCTAAAACATCTTGCGCAGGGCTAGGGCGAAGTCCAGTTTGACGCTCCCCGCTTCATCATAGTGAGCCGCTGTGTGGGCTGCGGCTGTCGCCTGGCTGTCACAGCGCCCACTGGCTCTCTCCGCCCCTGTTTCTAACAAGCTTTGCCGCCTCCCGCTATTTCATTGGGTGGCGCGTCCTAACCCTTCACCGCGGCTAGGGCTGCCACAAACGCCAAAACCAGGCGGCAACCAGCTGCGGAAGATCGGTTTCCGCGGGGTTTCGATAGATTCCGGCATTGATTCTCGTCGCTACGGTACGCGACTGCCTGCCGTTTGTGCCGCTCTCTTCCCAACCAGGAAACCCAGGTGAGGCCAGTGCGCGCGGGTAGAAACGAGAGCGTTTCGGTCAAAAGGAAACCAACCGCCCGGAGAGGAAGGACGAGTGCGCGCGCTCGACGGACGACAGTCGCCGCACAGTCATTCGGCATTCTCCAGGCAGTCAGTGGCGCTCGCTCGCTATTCTCGACCTCACAGGCTCCCTATCGCCTGACTGGCTGATCCACCGACACCCCGACACCCGCCCGCGCGCTCAGCATGGAGAAGGGCGTCGGCGTATGGCTCCGCGATGCGGACACGGACGAGTGGCACCGCGCCACGGTCGTCCGTCTGGGCGAGCCGCAGAGCAGCGGCGAGTGCCAAGTAACGCTGCGGCTCTCGGAGGGGCCGCACGCCCGGACGGAGAAGAAGCTCATGGTGGACGTGCAAGCGCTGGAGGACGAGAAAGTGGAGGGCGTGCTGCTCGCTAACAGCAGCGATATGGTGCGTTTCTACAGCCAAACATGTGGGTTGAAAGATAGGTTGGAAAGGAGGAGGATGGAATCTGATAAGGATTGTTGCTTGACTGATTACAGGATGTGGTGGAAGACCTGATTCAGCTGCCGCACCTGCACGAGCCGGGCATTTGCCACACGCTGAACGAGCGCTTCAAGATCGATGAGATCTACACGCTGACGGGCGAGATCCTGCTGGCCATCAACCCGTTCAAGAACGTCGGCATCTACACGGATAAGATCACGCGCAAGTACATCCGCAACGGAGACAAGCGCGCGCTGGGCCACGAGGTGCCGGACATGCCGCCGCACGTATTCAGCATCGCCGACAAGGCGTACCGTTCGCTCATGAACCCGATCGCGCAGAGCTCGCACGGCGGCGTGTCCAACCAGTCCATTCTGGTTAGCGGAGAGAGTGGCGCCGGTAAAACGGAGAGCACCAAGTTCGTGATGAAGTACCTGGCCACCATTTCGCAGCACAAAGCCGCCGCCGAAGATGGTAACGTGATGAAGCAGGTGCTGTCGTCGAACCCGATCCTGGAGTCTTTCGGTAACGCGCGTACCATCCGCAACGACAACAGTAGTCGCTTCGGCAAGTTCATCAAGATGGAGTTCTCGCCGCAGGGCAACCTCATCGGCGCGTCGATCCAGACGTACTTGTTGGAGAAGGTGCGACTGGCGTACCAAGCCGAGTCGGAGCGGAACTACCACGTCTTCTACGAGATCATCGCTGGCGCGTCCAGCGCGGAGAAGAAGCGCTGGAACCTGAAGACGCCCACCAAGTTCCATTACCTGAACCAGAGCACATGCATCAAGCGCAACGACGGCGTGAACGACGCGGAGCAGTTCAAGGTGCTGAAGAACGCCATGCAGACGATGGGCTTCGACGAGGACGACATGGAGAGCATCTTCGTCACCATCTCGGCCCTGCTGCACATTGGTAACTTGGAGTTTGATGAGACCCACTTGGCGTCCGGCACTGAAGGCTCGGTGATCTCGAGCGTGTGCGAGGACTCGATGAAGGTGGTTCTCGACTATTTGGAGGTCGACAAGGAAGGTCTGGAGCAGGCGATCTGCCACCGCAACATCCAGACCAAGGACGAGCACTACTCCATCGGGCTGCTGCCTGACGCTGCCGAGAACGCGCGTGATGCGCTGGCTCGGTTTGTGTACGGAAAACTGTTCGACTGGCTCGTGAGTCGCATCAACGAGATTGTGGAGCACGAGGACCGCGACACGTCGTTCATCGGCCTGCTGGATATCTTCGGCTTTGAAGACCTGGAGCACAACTCGTTCGAGCAGTTGTGCATCAACTACGCGAATGAGACGCTGCAGCAGCATTTCAATCTCACCGTCCTGCGCATGGAGCAGGAGACGTACGAGAAGGAGGAGATCCAGTGGAGCTTCATCAACTTCCCGGACAACGGGCCGTGCATCGAGCTGATTCAGGGCAAGCCGTACGGTATCCTGCCGGCTCTGGACGAGGAGTGCATCGTCCCGCAAGGTAACGACCAGAACTTTGCCCGCAAATTGTACCGCCAGCACGAGTTGAACCCGCATTTCAGCGCGAACAAGACGGAGAAGGCCAACCACCTGTTCGTGGTTCACCACTACGCCGGCGCCGTTGCGTACGACACGTTTGGGTTCTGTGAGAAGAACAAGGACATTCTGTACCCGGAGATCACAGCCATCATCAAGCGATCGTCCAAGCCGTTTGTTCGCGGGCTGCTGAACGTTTCGTCGGAGACGAGGGCGCCAGCCAGAAAAGCAAGGAACGGCCGAGTGGCGAGCGTGGCAAGCCGCGTGAGTCTGGGGTCCCAATTCCGCAGCCAGCTGAAGGTTTTGCTGGAAACGATCAACATCACGGACTGCCACTACGTGCGTTGTCTGAAGCCGAACGATAGCGCGAAGGCGAACCTGCTGGTGTCGAAGCGCATCTGCGACCAGCTGAAGGCCGGCGGTGTCTTGGAGGCTGTGCGTGTGAACCGAGCAGGCTACCCCGTGCGTATTGCGCACCAGCAGTTCCTGAAGCGTTACCGCCCGTTGGCCAATGGCCAGTATTTGCAGCAGATTCCTGCGGAAGCTGGCTCCGACGACGACTTTGACAGCGTGGAGAGGAAGGAAGCTTCTGTTCTGCTAGTGGAGTTCTTGTTGAAGGCGCATGCGGAGCGGTACCCGGAGCTGGCAGGAGCTTCGGCGGACAGCCAGGATGCGCTTGCAGTTGCAGGGATCCAAGTGGGTCTTACCCGAGTGTTCTTCCGTCGGTCCGCGATTCAGTTCGTGGAAGCGCAGCTGGCCAAGCGCTACGGCGAGTTCGTGGTGCTCATTCAGGCTGCTGCTCGCGGGTTGATCGCTCGCCGTCGCTACGCGCGCATGCAAGTGTCGGTTGTCGTTCTGCAGAAAATGGTTCGTGGGTTCAACACGCGCTGCAAGTACTACATTCTGCGTGAGCGTCACCGCAAGAAACAGGCTGCTCTCCTTCGGGAAAAGAAGCTCGCTGAGAAGAAACTCAAGGACGAGGAACGCAGGGCTGCTGAAGAGAAGCGTCGGATGGATGAGAAGCGCA
Organism: Nothophytophthora sp. Chile5; assembly: GCA_001712635.2. Taxonomy (NCBI): domain Eukaryota; phylum Oomycota; class Peronosporomycetes; order Peronosporales; family Peronosporaceae; genus Nothophytophthora; species Nothophytophthora sp. Chile5. The sequence continues at coordinate 12,985 of MBAC02009579.1, forward strand.
AGGCGGCGGAGCTGGAAGAGCAGAACCGTCTCACTGCTCAGTCCGGTTCGTCCGACCCGGTATCGGATGACTCGTCGGACGAGAACAACACGAGCACGGTGTTGAAGCACCAGAGGGACTCGAACTCTATTCGTGGCAGCCGTGCTGTGTCGCGCTTCCGCTTCACGAAGGACTATGGTGATGATGATTACTCCATGCCCAACACCTCTCGCCAGGTTGCGATGGACCCTGGTGACACCGTTCTGCACGTGGCCGCGAACTGCTGCAACGAGCAAGATGTGCTCAAGCTGCTTCAAAACGGCTCGGACATCAACGCGCGCAACCGCCGCGGTCGCACGCCGCTTCACACGGCGTCGCTGTACCAGAACGTCGAGGTTGTGGGCATCCTTCTTGACTGGGAGGCGGATGTTCTTGTGCAGGATGACGACGGCAACACGCCTCTGCACTTGACAAAGGACCCGCGTATCGCACGCATGCTGCTGGAAGCTGGCTGTACGCCGAACATCGTCAACGCTGATGGGCGCACTGCCCTGATCGACGCTGTCGACCGAGGTGATGGCAAGACGGTGAAGCTGCTGCTGCACTTCAAGGCGGACGTGCTGTTCCGGGAACTGAAGCACCACCAGACGGCGCTGCACTTGGCTGTTCGCAAGGGCCACTACCAGATCGTGATGGAGCTGTGCAAGTCTGACGACATTCAGGACCTGATTCTGCTCACGGACCGCAACGAGAACAACGCGCTCCACTTTGCTGTGTCTCGCGACCGCAAGAACGGGTACCGCCTCGTGGACTACTTGATCAAGCACGGCGCGGAGGTGGACAAGGTGAACTCGCGGTTCCAGACTCCTCTGGTTGTGCACATCATGACGACCCGTCAGACCGACCCAGCGATCACCGAGCTCTTCCTATCGAGAGGAGCGGACGGGAACATCCAGCTCGCTGACGGCTCGACGCTGCTGCACGTTGCTGTGGAGCGCGAACTGATTGATGTGGCCTGCGCACTGATCAAGCACGGGTCGTCGCTGAACGCCCCCGACGCGAAAGGACGGATGGTGGTCGAGGTGGCGAACAAGAAGTTCCTGAAGAAACTATTTAGCGCCATTTCACAGCCGCCGACGTGGATCGACGAAAAGGAGCGGAAGTCGTGCATGCTGTGCAGTTCGAACTTCAAGTTTGGCAACCGTCGCCATCACTGCCGCCACTGCGGGCGCGTGTGCTGCTCGGACTGCTCGGCGTTCACGGTGGAGATGTGCCGCTTCCCGAAGGAGTTCCCCGGCCGCGTGACCCCGGGTGGCAAGCAGGTCAAGGACCCGCAGCGCGTGTGCCGCACGTGCCACGCCGTGTTCAAGATGCGCACGGCGCAGAAGGAGTCCAAGTCGGGCTTCATGGCACGCGTACTCGGCTACGAGTGGGACGAGGTGACGGTGCCCAACTGAGCACGCACCCGTACAGTGCGATAGCAAGGGAGGGGGAGCCCAGCTGGTGTTATCAAGAAAGCCACACACGAACGGCGAAGGGGAGCGCTGGTGCCGGTCCGCGTGCCGTTGGCGTGTATGTATCTCGGCATATTTACATGCAACCATGCAATAATAGCAACATTCGATTCGCGTTTTGTTTTGGTTCAGGCGGTCTCCTCCACTGGCGACCGGCTGACTCTACCATCATGTGAGTGCTTGCATGTCCCTATCCATCGCCGTTCGCCTTCATCCCTGATCGCCAGCTCGTGCCTACTGCTCAGTCACATCCACCAGTCTGTTTGTCTCGGGCATGAGGTAGCCGCAGTCTGAGTTGAGGCCCAGCCCGCCCTGGCCGTTGCTGCTCGCCATCCCATCGAAGCACGCACACGTGCCCGTGTTGTAGTCGCAGACGCCACTGCAAGGGACAGGAGATGGATGAGCAACAGGGACTATGACAAGAGCTGCAGTTGGTACGTACTTGTTGGAGCACTCGGCGTTCTCGTTGGTGCCGCGGACGGATCCGCCCACGCCGTCGCAGTCGATGGTGAACACGGGAAACCGCGTGATGTCTCTGTCTGCGTTGACTTGCAGGGCCGGCAGGTCTCCGAGTGCCGAGATGAAAGTGATGGAGATGGCGTTCGTCGACTGGCTGCTGAGTGTACAAGCGCCGCTGCTGACACCTGCGGAGTACGAGACCTGGACCTGGCCGATCGTCGAGACGGTCGCCAATGCCGCCTGCAGGTCGGACGCCACCATCGTCGAGGAGAGCAGCGGCGACGTCTCCCCGCGGAAGCTGAGCGTGAATGGAGCGGCTGTTGTGTGCTGGCAGCGGATCACTTGCACCTCGCGTGATTGGCCCGTGGTGCGCGGATCGTCGCCTCGTGGACACGAGCGGCGTGAACAGTCAAAGCCCTCGAAGCCTTCGTCGCAGATGCAGCCCTGGATCTTGTTGAAGTCCCACGTGCGCGGGTTGTTGGGAGTCAAGCCGTAGCTGATTTGCATCGGATCTCCCAGACTGTCCCGTGCTGCCAGCGCTAGCTCCGCCATCGTGAGGCATCGGCCGTTCCCATTGCATGGACTGTCGGTGCCTGGCGGACACATGAGTCGCTCACAAGCCGCGCCGTCGAAGGGCTGCGGACACGCACACTCCCCGTTGTCGACGTTACAGACGCCAATGCCAGAGCACTCTGCCAGCGAGTGCGCGCGGTTGTCGGCAATGGGCGTGTCGAGCCACGCGATCCCCTTCGGACACGTCCGGACCGAGCAGTCTCCTGACGTATACCCTGCTGCACAGAAGCAGCGGAACTGCGGGGCTCCAGAGCAGTAGCCGTGTCCATTGCAAGCGGTATCGCCCTGTTCAAAGGTGCATGCCACCCAGATCAGTGCATTGCCCGATCACCAAGGCGCGAGATTGCTGCTGCGTACCGGACAGGCGATGATGGTGGCCTCAGCGGCGCCGCAGTCCCCACGGTCTCCCGAATTGCCCTCCCCATCGCTGGTGGTGAAGCCCACAAAGCACGTGCAGACGCCGGAAGTCAGGTCGCACCGCCCACGATTGGCACACGCTTCGTCCTCCTTCGAGCCGACCTCAGCCTTCGAGATGAGCAGTAGCGGCTCGCTGCCGACCCCCGCGTGCACCAGCAGCGACGACACTCCGACGAGCAGTGGCAAGCTATTGCGACAGCAAGAAGACGATAGGTAGCAGTGAGGAACGGACGAGCAACGGGTGGATCACTGACTCAAGGAGGACTCACGAACCTCCCGAAGTTCTGAGTGAACTCGACGGTGACGAAGTTGCCGTCGGCAGTGCACATCGTCGTGCTCGTGCCACCAAATAGGATGTCCACGTCTTGTAACGTGTGCAGCGCCTGTCTTTCAAGTGGAGGCACGTACACCACGCATCTGTCAAGCACACGGACATCTAGCTCATGCGGAGTGGCGGGTTCTGGCGAGGAAGGAGCGTACGTTGAGTTTGCTGCTCACGACGTCGGCAGTGTCGAGGGCGTCAATGCGCACGGTCGTTTGGCCCCGAAATGACAACGTCAATGTCCCGCTCTGTAGGCACCAGCACGCTGCATGGTGAACACACCCACAGTCGCCAGCAGGGAGAACGAAGAGCGTCGGATTGAAGCACGCACCGTAGCTGCGCAGAAGACAGTCTGCTTCTCGTTCTTTTGGAAGCCGAAGAGTGTGTCCGTCGACGCGCCCGTGAGTGGATCGTCGCCCGTCGGGCATTCTCCTGCACACACATAGATACACCGCCGAGACGTCGTGCCGTGAGATGGGTGATGTGTAAGTGATGGTTAATGCTGGAAAGATCAGAGCTTGGTCCTACGCTGAGAGCAGTCGCCTCCACCGTAGCCTTCCTCGCACACGCAGCCGAACACCATGTCACTGTCCCAGTTCGTCTCGTAAAGAACGGGAGGTGGCAGCCCTTTGTCCTTGCGCTGCGCGTTGAGCCTCATGGAGCGACACTCGCCGTGTTTCCCGCAGTCATTGGGGCAGCGCACTGCAACACACAGCGATAAGGCACTCGGTCAAAACAATCGCGAAAGGGACGATGGAAGCAGCAAGGCAAGGCTTACTTCGGCTGCAAGCCAGACCCGTGAAGCCGAAGTCGCAGACGCAGCTCCCAGTGGTGTAGTCGCAGGTGCCGCGATTGGAGCAGACGGCTGGCTGATGTGCGAGGTCGGTGGCAATGGCAAGGTCGTTCCACGCTGGTCCCACTGGGCATGTGCCTGCAGAATCGCGGCCCCGCAACAAACACATACAGCACACAAACATTCACATTGGGTGTGTGCAGTTCTAGTGGACGACGACGCTACACAGCTGCAAGCAGGTCGGCCTACAAAGCAACGTACGTCGAGAGCAGTCGCCGCCAGTGAAGCCTTGGTAACACGAACAGATGAAGCCATTGCCCTTCGTCGTGCAAGTGCCGTGTCCACTGCAGGTGTTGGGACAGCTCGCCTGCACGCCTAGACATGCCAACGCTACCGCTAGGACCGCTACAAACAAGGAGAAGCTCCTCGAACGGAGTCGCATCGCTTGCGCTACTGCCGCGGCTTCCAGTTCGCTTTTCTTGGCGGATCACGCTGTGGACGCCCGTTACTGGCGGCGAAAACCGTTTCAAGATCAGAGCGGATCCACCAGTGGATCCGCCCAGGAATAGTGGATCCACTCATATTCTGGCGCTCGTTGTGGTGTGGTCCACATATCGTGTCATGACCACTCCTGCAATCAGAGCACACCGCAATTGAACATCCATCAACCGCTGGCGAACATGCGGCGATTTGGGCGACGTGTAGCGGCGGCGGCGGCTTCCAGCATGGCCACTGGTGCACACGGGAGCTCGGCCGTCCGTGGGCGAGCATTCCTGGCCCGGCAGACAGCGAAGGCGGCCGGTGTGCGCGCCTTTAGCTCGGCCGCGCGCGAGCAGGAGGTGCGTTTTGAGTGAAGAACTGTGCTCTTTTGCTCTTGTTGCCGCCTTCTCCAGTGCGCTGAGCTTGTCCAATACTGCATTGCTGTAGGGAATCGAAGCCTTCGAGAAGGCGAAGAAGCTCATGGACAGCGACGACATGGAGCAGGCCATGGGGTACCTGGGCGTAGCGGCGCACGCCGATATCTCTGAAGCGCAGTATCTGCTGGGCTCGCTGCTCTTGAACGAAGAAGAGGAGGAGGAGGAAAATGAGGATGACAACGACGAGCAGCGGGCGGCAAAGATGCTCGTTCGTGACGCTGAGGCCAACCGCCAGCGGTCGGGTCGCCCCGAGGACGCCAAAAACATCAAGGAGATCCGCAAGAGCGCTCGTGCCGCGTACAAGCAGTACCTGCTGACGCAAAAGCAGAAGAAGCAAGCCAAGGCTGCAGCCTCTGCGTCGGTGGTGCAGCACGCGACCACCGGCGAACTGGACCGCGCGTATGGCACGACGCTGGAGCGGTTCCTGGACCCGAAATTCAAGCTGCAACCCCTCATGGAGAATGACGACACCCACGTCACGAATGCCGAAGCCAACGCCCAAGTGGACACGACGAAAGCTGTGGAGTGGCTGCGTCGTGCCGCGGACAACCAGTATGTTCGCGATCTCTTCACCAGCCCCGCCGCGTTAGTGGGGTCCTGACTTCTCGCTTTGCTTGTCTTTTGTCTTCGTGAATAGCCACCGCAACGCTCACGTTCAGCTCGGCAACCTCTGTCTGGGTCACGACCCACCGATGGCGTTTGCTGCCAGCGGATGGTACACCCGCGTGACGTCGCCCAAGGACCCGAAGCCGCACCCGGACGCGCTGTACAACCTGGGGGTCATGCTCTTCGACGGCGTGGAGCACGCGGAGCCGCCATTCCCGAGCAACAAGGCCGCATCCATCCCGTTCTTCACGCGGGCGGCGGAGGCCGGGGACGCGGCGGCGCAGTTCTTCATGGGCACGTTATTGCACCAAGGCAGCGAGGAGCTGGGCATCGAGTCCAACCTCCGGAGCGGCCTCATGCTGATCGAGATGGCCACCAAGAAGGGCCATCCGGGGGCACTATTCTACCTGGCACAGCTCTACCGGTCGGGTGATGAGGAGCACAATCTGGCGCCCGACCACGCCAAGTTCCTCAAGTACTTGGATAAGGCCATGGCGGCTGGCGATGAGGACGCGCTGTTCTGCATGGCGGACATCTATTTCCACGGCAGCGATGGCTTCGAGCAGGATCACGAGCAGGCGCATGGCTTCTACATGGCAGCGGCCGAGCAAGGCAGTGCTGACGCCTACTGCTGTCTCGGCGCGCTGTACTACAACGGCATTGGCGTGGCGCGGGACTTCGAGAAGGCCTTCCTGTACTACCAGGAGGCAGCCGACCGCGACTCCATGGAGGCCTGGAAGAACCTCGCGGAGATGTATACGGTCGGTCGCGGCGTGCCAAAGAACGAAGCCACGGCCAAGGCCATCATTGAGATGCTCAAGAAGGTGGAGGCGGAGGCAGAGGGGCAGTGAGTTTGACCGGCCGAAAACTCGGATCAATCGCAGCCATGGAATAGAGCGACAGATTACTACCCTCTTTCTGTCAATCCACAGCGTTCAAGCACTCACAGTTCGCTTTATGCTTGACCGTATATGCCAACTTCCGGCCATTTATGCGGTCAGATTGTCAGCTTGGCGCTTATAAACTTCAACCATTGACACTTTTTTCGTGATCGGTTTTGACAGGGGATCCGACCGTGGGCTATTATTGCGGTCCATCTTGAAACGACGCGAACATGGCGCGGAGGAGGAGCGCGGAGTCTCGCGCGCAGACGCTGCTGCTGCCTCTGCTGCTGCTGCTCTGGCTGGCGCCGACAGCTGCAGACAAGTGCGTGCAGAGTGGAGGACCCTACCTCGCCCTAGAAGCTTGGGCGGCTTCGGGTTCGGAGCCGGTCGCTCACATTGTCCCTTGTTGCTGTCATCCCCCTTTTCCAGACCCATTGCGCGCAATCTGGTGTACCACGTGGACCCTGGCGCGGAGGAAGTTCTCTTCCTCAAGGGCTTCAACCTCGACGGCACCAAAGTATATGCCACAGATTGCAGCATGCTGCTTTAAACGCACAGATTGACGCACTGTGCTACCTTGTTGTCCGCTGCTTGCTGCTGCCAATCCTAGTTGACCGTCACAATCACGTCGCTCCCGCTCAATGGCGCGCTCTATCAGCTCTCGGACGTCTACAAAACCTACGGGTATGGCTATATACGACAGAGGCAACGGGGGTTTGGACTGTTCACTCACCTTGTTCGCCTGCTTCCCGTCCAGCTACGAACCCAAACGCAGCGCGTCGCCAATCACGACGGTGCCCACGGAAGTCACGGGCTCCAAGAACCGCGTGGTGTTTCTTCGCCCTCCCTATGGCGGCCCACGACGGGATGCTAAGGTACTCAGCACGTCAGTATGCACTCCTTCCCTCTGCTTTTGCGTGCTAATCAGGCAACCTTCGCTTCATGTTTCGTGCAGTTCGCTGAGTTCCGCTACACCATGTCGGATGGCGTGACCACTTCGGACGAAGGCATCATCGTCATCACCACGAATGACGCACTGGTCTCCAGCACCTTCGACCTGGACGTCGATAACTGGGGGATCGTATCGAACGGAGTCGGCGCCGACTCTCGCCCGCATTTCCAGCCGATCTCACGCGGCGCCCAGCTGAGCTACTACATCTACGGCCTGGACGCCGTCATCCACCGTCGCGACGACTCGGGGGACGACTCCATGCTCTGGTCCTTCACGGCGCCGCCCAAGTTCCTCGGCAACAACTGGGCGGCGTACGGTGGCTCACTCGACTTCGTGCTCTCGTCGGCGGAAGGCAGCTTCGACGCGGCGAATCTGAACTTGGCAGGCGCCGGACACCTCGTGGAGCTGGAATGCGCGTCCTGTGCTCAGTTCGCGGGTATAACACTGGCACTGCCGCTCAGCCCTGTGTTCTCGTACGACGGGACCACTACGCAGTTCCAGCTGCCGCTGAATGAGCGCGCCGGATGGGTGAAAGACCCCAAGAACCTCATTTTAACCTGGTCTCCGCCCACACAATGCGAGTTCGTGAGCGTTCTCGCCGGTCTCTCAGCTCTAAGGATCCTCGGCGACTTCACCCGCGGCTACGAGAGCGTCGCGTTAGACTCCGTCGTGCTACGTCACGGACCTGGCCAGCCCGTGCAGTGCTACACCTCAGCAACCTAGTCCCGCTGAATCCAAGCAAAGCACTTTTCCCTTTGCTTCTCCTGTTAGTTTTGCATTAACGAGCCGGTGGCGGCAGCTTTGATGGACTGGGGAACAACACCTCGGCCTGGATGGGGTAGTGGTCGGACGGATAGCGGCCGTCGCGCTCTTCCGTGATGACTTCCGTGGTCAGCACGGTCATCCGCGGACGGTAGAAGATCCAGTCGATGTGGTTCGCGGCGCGGATGGCGTTGCGCTCGCCGTCGTTCTTCACGCCCGCCCAGCCGTGGTACGTGAACGACACGTCTCCGATCTGCTTCTCGGCGTCGGGCCAGGCCTCACGCAGCTTCGGGCCGTCCTCCTGCGTCGTGAAGTAGCTGTATGTGCCTGTATGGCGGTACGTATTGAAGTCGCCGACCAGGAAGAACGGCGCATCGGGCGAGCCCGTGATCTGCTGGATGCGGTTCCAGAGCAACATGGAGCCGGCGGTGCGGGAGGCCGCGCCCACGTGGTCCAGCTGCGTGTTGAAGAAGAAGAGCTCCTGCTGAGTCTCGCGCAGCCGGAACTTGCACCACGTCACCATCCGCACGCAGGCGGCGTCCCAGCCTTGGGTACCGGGCGTGTCGGGCGTCTCGGACAGCCAGAAGTCGCCGCCGTCCAGCCGCTCCAGGAGACTTGAGTCGTAGAAAATCTGCTCGAACTCGCCGTTCTCCTCACGCTCTACGCCGAAGCGCTCGTACGAGTGTGTCAGCAGCTCCTGTCGTCAATAAACAACACCATCGAAAGCCACACCTCGTGAGCTTTCCCCCCTTGCTTAGGACCCCCTCAACGCCATTAACACGCACCTCTAGCTCGGCGAGTTGGGTCTTCAGTCCTTCCTGAGTGCCCATGATGGCTGGATGGTACCGGTCGATGATGTCGGCCACGTGGTCCTTGCGGAACTTCCAGCTGTTGCGGCCGTCGCCCGTACCGGCGAAGCGCAGGTTGAACGTCATGATCTTCAGGTTCGTAGGCGTCGTGCTGAGCGTGGGCGAGGGCTGCGTCGGCTGATCCGCGACCGCAGCGCGCAATCGCGGCCGAACCACCGGCGCAGCGTCGTTGCCAGAGAGCGCGGCCGCCGCTTCGGCCGCCTGCGCGTCGATCGGCGCGTCACCTGGGAGGCCGCCGTACGGCGCCACGTCGCGGAAGCCCTGGAAGCCCAGGAACAGCAGGAAGACCACGATGGTGCCCACCACCACGAACACGCGGTCACTCGTGGACTGGCGCGGCCGCCGCGCCTGCGAGTGCCGGTAGTACGGGTTGTGCGGCACCGAGCTGCTCGGGAAGAACGAGTCGAAGCCGTTCATCTTTGGATTGGCGTGGCTACTGAAGCACGGGGGATGCGGACACGCGGACTGCACGGATAGATAGCTGGTGCGATGGAGATAGCAGCCAGCAGGGACAACAGAGTATACGTGTCGGTGCACAGGCAGCAGCAGCGAGCGCGTGGACGCTGGCAGTGCTTCGATGCAATTGATGCCCTTCAATTCCCGACTGACTGGGGAGCTCTGATCCGCCCCCGTGTCCCATCAAGAGCAGATTCAGACGGGAGCGCGACTGCTATCGTGGCCCAATCACATCATTTAATCGTTGCTTAACGCACTACGATTGGATAAAAAGAGATTTGTCTTATCGACAGTGACCGATCACACCAGTCTGCACAGTCTGTGACCGGTGTTGCGTGCGAACTTACTCCCCAAAGTGCTGCGCACTTAAGACACCATTGTGTTCTTGTAGAGGGACCTTTACCCTCTTGGTTGCTGGAGCGCGCGCACGCCCAAATAAATCTTGGACCAAAATCGCGATTTCGGAAATGGCGGGCGGAGCGGAGGCGCTGGGCGCCATGGAGGCGCGCGCCATCCGCGAGGCGCAGCTGGAGACCTACACCAGCGCGCTGGGCTCTGCGGCGCTCGTGCTCGTGGCGCTGCTGTGGTTCTCCCTCCCGCCGCTTTGGAGCGTGCTGAACGGCGAGTGGAGCGCCGCCATCCTGCCGAGTCTCACAGCGCTGGCCGGTACGGAGCCTTGTTCCTGCTTCTTGCTGTCTTATCACGGCTGCTGTGCTCACTCTGACGCTGTCGAACACAGGTCACGGCGTCTGGGCGCTGTCCGTTGCGCTCGTGCTTCGCTGTGCGCAGGTGCAGGGGGAGGAACTACTGCTGCAATTCAACGCTAAGGTAACCAACTTGTTGCCTGCTTTGTTGGTCTCTTTACTAGGAAGGAAGCCGAGGGTTGACGCGCTCCAGACGTTGATACTGACTTCTGCATGGATGCGTCGCTTCGTTCTGCTGTGTGCCTAGTATCTGGCGCGAGTTAGCAAGCCCGAAGCTGCTCGGCCTTCCCTGGACCGCGCTGCTCAATGTACGTGTCCTGAGCGGCCGCTGCCTGGGTTGCTGTGTGCTTACCAGGGTCTCTGTTGCTGCAGTACAAGACGTGATGAAGCTCAAGTCGCTGCGCAGTCGCTCCTCAGCCAAGAAACCCTCAGCAACAGGCCCAGCGGCTTCGGAAGAGCGGTCGTTCTTCGATCCGGCGCCTGTGAAGACCGTGGAGGACGGGAAGGCGTATCTCCGTCGGCTTCAGCAGGAGCAGAAGCAGAAGCAGACGGAAGACGCCATCCCATCGGCCTCAGCCTACGGCATGGGCAACTCCTACCAGAGCGACGCCTTCGGCATCTACGGGAACGCGTCCATGGTGCCCCGCGTGTACCAGGCCTCGGGCTTCGACCCGTATCTGCGCGACATCAGCATCGGCGACCAGGAAGAAGACCCACTACGCACGTCCTCGCTGCCCCACGTGGCGTGGCAGCAGCTGGAGGACCTGGGGCTGGCCATGTTCATGCATCTGTACTGCCGCAACATCCGCCGCCTGCTGGCGTACCACGTGAAGGACGTGGTGGAGGCGTTCGTGCAGAACGCCAACGCGCTTAACGAGTGCGGCGTGATGGCCGACGTGCTGCTGCGTCGCGTGCCGTCGCAGGCGCTGCTGTGTCCGCCCGGCCAGCCCAACCAGATGACCAACGTGTCGCTCTCGGACATGCTGCATGGCCTGGCCAAGAGCCCGCTGTTCTTGGACAAGGAGCGCGGCGTGTACCTCTTCGAAGAGCACCAGAGCTTCGAGAAGTACCTGAACGTGGGCGACCCCAGCAGCATGGACTACTCGTCCTTGGAGCGCCAGCAGTACGTGCTGGAGCGGCTGTTCATGCTGTCGAAAGACCGCAGTCTCGACCGGTTCCGATGGAACAAAGGCTCGGCCTGGAAGGGCAAGGAGTGGACGGAGAGTCTGCCCACGGACAGCGAGATCCTCATGAACACCTTCTGCTGCATGATGGACAACATGCTGCCGGCCGACAACGAGCGCGACCGGCCCTTCTGGAAGTCCTACTACTTCAGCAAAGGCCCCAACCGACCGTTCACGCCGCGCGTCCGCAGTCGCCTCTTCCTCGTGCAGACGGTGGCGCGTCCTCCGCATTTCAAGGCGCTGGTCAAGGGCGCGGTGCGCGAGATCGTGCCGGTACGTGGCAAACTGCTTGGTTTGGTCTCTCGTTGCTTCCTGGGTCGCTGACTTGTCCTCTGTCGTGGACGCTGGCTGCTGCTTTCAGGGCGAGGAGAACTGCTTCCACGTGATCGTCGTGTATCTGCACGCCGTCAAGAAGATGAAAGCGGTAGGGCGGTCGCTCTGCTTCGTGTCTTGCCAGTGTCTTAGTGCTCGCATAGTGTTCTTGGCGTTGCTGACCTTGTGCTCGGATGTCTGCTGGACGCGTAGGGCTACTTGGAGAGCATCAACCTGCATCGGATCATTGAGCAAGTCTTCGACGTCGCCAAGTAGCCGACGGATCAGATCAGTGCCACTCAATAGGATCGTGGCTCGCGACCGTGCTTTGTCTTCCGCTTTGTATGTCTCTCTCCTCCACGCCAGGTCACTGGACGGCGAGGTTGCGTCTGCAGTCCTTCTCGTGCGCTTTCAGGTTCTCGCGGGTCTTGAAGGTCTTCTGGTGCGTGACTGGACAGTGCGAGCAAGTGTACGGCCGGTCGGTCTGGTGGCGTCGCTGCCAGTGGCGCTTGAGCGTCTGCAGGTTCCGCAGACTCTTGCCTGTGGCCTCCGCGTACTCGCACGTGGCCTCGGGACAGTACTTGGGGCCCACAGGGAGCGACGTCTGGTCGCCAGTCACCTCGGCGGCCGACGCCGTCGGGTGCTGCTTCCCGTGGAACGTGAGCTGGTAGAAGTTGGCGAAGCGGTGGTGGCAGATGCAGCACTGGAAGGGCTTGAAGCCGTCGCGAAGCAGCTCCACCGGCGCCGTCATGGCTCTCGCCGCGGCAGTGGAGGGCAGTGGCTCCGTCGTTGAGGCCGAGCCGCCTCGAGGTTCTGCGCTCCACCGCGACGACGCAGGGGCCTCGCCGGAGCCTCCAGGAGGGACCTGTCGCCGCAGCCACGCCACCTCGGCTTGCAGGCGCTCGATCTGCTCTTGCTGGGCTCGGATCGTGTCTTCCAGCTCTCTGTTCGCGTGCGCTGGCGGCATCGCTCGGCCCGGAGAGCTCTCTTCGATCACCTCTGGCGAGTCAGCGGCAACAGCAGCGGCAACAGCAACGGCAACAGCGATAGCTTCGGCAGGAGGCGGCGGACGCGGCAGCGTGGTCTCTGTCGTGGCGGAGGCCGCTCGACGTGCGGCATGGACCTTCCGATGCGCCATCAGCAGCTCACGCACCCGGAAGCTCTTCCCGCACTCCTCGCAATGGAAGGACATCACGTAGACCTCGTGCTCGTGCGTTGCTGCCTCGTTTACTGCCGCTGTTGCGGTCTGGAGAGCACTGGGACCTGGCAGAGGCGGCACGGCGTGCGTGGAGCTGTGGAAACGCAGCGCCGCGCGCGACGAGTAGCGCTTGCTGCACTCGGGAACGGCGCAGACGTAGGGCTTCTCCCCGGTGTGCACGCGTCGATGCTCGTGCAGAGTGGACAGGCGGGCGAACCGCTTGTGGCACACGGGGCAGCTCAGCTTCTTCTCGCCCGTGTGGACCACCGTGTGGTCGCGCAGATGAGCGCTGTCCGTGAACGACTTGTCGCAGCCCGGGTGCATGCACAGGAAGTTGCGGAGACGCAGCGCGCCCGACGGCTTCTTGCGCTTCCGAGCGGGCGGCATCTGCTCCGTCGGCCTCATGGGCAGCAGCGGCAGCGGCAACGTCAACGGCCGCGAGAGCGACGGCGACGTGTTGTACGCCGCGATCGGCAGTACGTCCGAGGTCACGGGGCTCGCGCTCTCCATCGCAGCAGCGCTCGAGCCCCCGAGACCGCTCGCCGCCTGGTCCTGAGCTTGCGGGACCTCCATTCGACTGGACGTGGCGCTGGGGTTGCCGTAGCGGTAGTGGTGGCCGCCTCTGTCGCCCGCCGCGCCGTCGCTATCGGAGGAGCTCGTCACGGCCGTCGTCCTGTCCGGCGGAGGCGGCGAGTGCGGGATCAGCAGCAGCCTCGGCCGCTGTGGCGGATACCTGGACAAGAAGTGTGAGGGCGCCGCCATGGCCGCCAGCGACCCGGGAAACGCGTTGAACCCAGGGTTCTGGCCGTTTAAAGGCGGCGGCGGGGGCGGATACGCTCGCATGGGCTCCGGATCTGCACGAAAGACCCGAGAAGCACAACGAGGACGCCGTTAGCGCGGCCAGAAACCCACGGAAAGCGCCCAAGAAGCCACAACGCGACGCTGTCGCCACCTTGATGGAGGAATGGCGCCATCCCATGATGCGGCGTTGGCGGCGGCGGCGCGCGATAATTAATACCGACGGGAGGCGCGAAGAGAGCCGAGGCGCCTCGACCAGCCGAGGAAGGCGCTGGCGCCGGCGCGGACGACGCGGCGCGCCCGAGGGCAAAGCGCCGCGCGTCGTCGAGGGGCGGCCGCTCCATCGGCCGTCGAAGAATGAGCTTTGGACCGCAAGCGAGCTAAAGTACCATTTAGGAGCGACCGACACGTTCATTGGCTGAAATGCATATTTTAAGGTTGGAAGTTTAGCTAAAATAAGAAAGAGAAGAAGATGATTGTAAGAAATGTATCTATATAGATCGAGAAATGAAGGAAGCGAGGGATGCCTGGAAGCGATGCCTGGAAGCGATGCGAGCCCTCCTCCCTCAGAAGTCGAGCTCCTTGAGGTCCAGCCACTTGGTCATGTAGAGACACGAGCGTGGAGAGATGATGTTGCCTTCCTCGCACTGGTCGAACACCTGCAGCGACAGCACCACGACCGAAACCAAGGTCACTAAAGCGAGGTCGGGACACCAACCCATCAAGACACACGAGACGCACCGGACACACGCCGCACGGGGTCTCCGACAGGTAGTTGGGCGTCGTGATCTGCTGCGAGACCTTGTACTTGGTCTCGTGGGAGCTCTGCCAGTCATTCCACATTGGCGTAAGACGCGGACAGCCGTACAAGCTCAGAGGGACAAGGCGCCGGACGTACCGCTGAAGTGAGACGGACGGAGCGCACTTCCTCGACGCGGCCGTCGTACATGAGCGTCTGGATGATGGAGCGGATCTCCTCCGGCCCTAGCGCCACCTTCGAGATGCCCGAGGCGTGCACTTTGTCCGTAATGGCGTTCAGCGTGCTCATGCCCTGCACAGACAACACAGGGCAAAGACCAGTCAGTAGCACGAAGACGGGAGAGGATGCCAGACCAAGCAGAGCGGGTACCGAGGCCTTGATCACTTCGTAGACGAAGGTGCTGAGCGTGTCAATAAATACGTGGTCGAACTCCTGCTCGTTGTACCACGGGCCGCCCGTGATCTCCGTCGAAGGGACTGCAGCAGCCAAGGCACAAGCAGAAGAACAAGCCGTCGTTAACTCCGCGTGCTTTCCCCACCAATTAGCCGGACAGACAGCGCATTACCGAGGTCGAACAGCATGAAGAGCTTCTTGTTCTTGCTGCTGATGGACTTGACCGACTTGACCAGACGTCGCGTCTCCAGCAATCGCAGCGTCTTGGTCACGATTTGCTGCACCAGTCCCAGTAAACCGTCAGCAATTCCTCGAAAGCGCCACCTTTAAGGCAGTCGTACACATGCCAAACCTGCGGGATGTTCGTGTGCGCCTTGATGTCTCGCGTCCAGATGCCCTTGTTGCCTGCGCGCTCGATCTCCTGCAGCACCAGCCGTTGCTCCAGCCTGTCGCCCGCGCCATTAACAAAGCCTGCACGTCAGTTCCCACCCACCCAAGACCTCCACAGCCTCAGCGTCCGCCACGTACGTGAGGCCGCGGATGCGCTCCGCCTCCTCGGCGCCCACGATGCCGTAGGACAGCACGCTGCCCTTCTTGAAGATCTTGATCTTGCCTTCGCCCAGCAGCGCATTGATCACGTCCGGCAGCTGCGCGTAGCCGCCGCCGCCGTCGGCCTGGAAGTACTCGCGCACCTCGGCGTCCGTCACCGGCTCGCGGAAGTTGCGTAGGAGCCCCAGGAACTTGCCCATGACGCTCGGCGCGGCGCTCGCACTCGACGTCGCCATCTTCTTCTCGGCTCTGCTCGGTAGCTGCTCGCAACCTGTCAACCCAATCGGACAATTCGTCCTCTAATTGGTGGAAATGGAATTTTGAGCACTTTGATTGGTGGAAATCACGTCGAAGTGCACGCCAACCAGTCAAAAACCCAATGACAATTGGCCTCAAAGGACACACAGAACGCAGCGCACAAACCGAAAGCTCCGAGGCTGAAGCATGAAGTTCGCCTACCAGGTACGTGGCTCTCGCTCGCCCTACGCGCTCCCGCCGGCATGGGGACTCACGCAGAGCGTGTGCTTTCGCTGGTCGTGCAGTTCCAGCATCTGTGCGGCAGCGTGTACTCGCAGGGCAACGTGGTGTTCACGCCCGACGGCAACTCGGTGCTGAGTCCTGTGGGCAACCGCATCACGCAGTTCGACCTCATCAAGTGCGTTCTCCAGCTGCTTCTCTCCCTCTGCGGCTCTCTCTTGCTGTTCCGCGTACTGACACCGCGTCTCTGGCCCTGTGACTCTCTCTGTGTCTCGCTATGAGCAGTCACACGTCGCGCACGTTCGCCTTCGAAGCGCGGAAGAACGTGGAGCGAGTGGCGGTTTCTCACGACTCGCGCTTGCTACTGGCGGTGGATGAGGACGGCCGCTGTCTTCTGGTGAACCTGCGACGTGGCGCGGTGCTCTATCGCTTCCACTTCAAGCAGCGTGTGCGCGCATTGAGCTTCAGTCCGGACGACCGCTACATCGCCGTGGCTGTGGGCAACAAGGTGCAGCTCTGGCGCACACCAGGGCTGCGACGTGAGTTCGCGCCCTTTGTGCTGCACCGCTCGTACTCCGGCCACTATGCCGACGTGCTGAGCGTGTCGTGGTCGCACGACTCCAAGTTCTTCGTCACGGGCGCCGAGGACCTCTCGGCGCGCGTCTTCTCTGTGCAAAACTACCCCGGCTTCAAGCCGCTCACGCTCTCCGGCCATCGCGACGTGGTCGTCGGCGCCTTCTTCTCCCAAGACGACCGCTCCATCTACACCGTGGGCCGCGACGGCGGCGCCTACGAGTGGGGATACACACTCCCCGACAGCGAAGGCATCAGCGGCCGCACCTCCGAAGAGGAGGAGGAAGAAGAAGAGGAAGAGGAGGACGGAGAAGGCAAGAAGCGGAAGCGACGGACAGCGGACGAGCCGGTGCCGGAGCTGGCGCGAGCCATCAAGTGGTCCACCCGTCAGAAGCACGTGTTCAAGATGGACTTCGCCAAGGTGCTGTGCTGCACCTTCCACTCCTCCACAGGCCTGCTGATCGTGGGCTTCGGCAACGGCACCTTCGGCCTGTACGAGCTGCCGTCCTTCGTGAACGTGCACACGCTGAGTGTGACGCAGAACGAGCTGGAGACGGTGGCAGTCAACGCCTCGGGCGAGTGGCTGGCCTTCGCGTCGCGCAAACTGGGCCAGCTGCTGGTCTGGGAGTGGCGCTCCGAGACCTACGTGCTCAAGCAGCAGGGCCACTACTTCGACCTGAACGCCGCCAGCTACTCGCCCGATGGCCGACTGCTGGCCACGGGCGCCGACGACGCCAAGCTCAAGCTCTGGGACACGGCCAGCGGCTTCTGCTACGTCACGTTCAGCGAGCACGCGGCCCCCGTGACGGCCGTGCAGTTCACGCCCTCGGGCCAGGCAGTCATCAGCGCCTCGCTGGACGGCACGGTCCGAGCCTTCGACCTGAACCGCTACAAGAACTTCCGCGTGCTCACGACGCCCGAGCCCGTGCAGTTCCTGTCGCTGGCGCTGGATCCCAGCGGCCAGGTCGTCTGCGCTGGCTCCCTGGACCCGTTCAACGTGTACGTGTGGTCGCTGCAGACTGGCCGCCTTACTGACGTGCTGAGCGGCCACACGGGCCCCGTGACGTCGCTGGCCTTCTCTCCGTCGGCCGCCGTCGAGCCGATCCTGGCCTCGGCGTCCTGGGACCACACTGTGCGACTCTGGAACGTGTTCGCCAGCAAGAAGAGCTTCATCGAGCCGTTGGCGCACTCCACCGACGTGTTGGCTGTCGCCTTCCGTCCGGACGGCAAGCAGCTCGCGGCCGCCACTCTCAACGGCGCGCTGAACCTGTGGGACGTGAAGGACGGCGAGCAAGTCGGCACCATCGACGGCCTGCGCGACATCTCCGGTGGTCGCAAGGACGGCGACCGCATGTCGGCGGCCAACAACTCGCTGTCCAAGCACTTCACCAGCGTCTGCTACTCGGCCGACGGCTCGCTGCTGCTGGCCGGCGGCCGGTCCAAGTTCGTGTGCATCTACGCGGCGGGCCCGCAGATCCTGCTCAAGAAGTTCCAGATCTCGCACAACCTGTCGCTCGAGGGCGTGCTGGACCAGCTCAACAGCAAGAACCTCACGGCCAGCGGCCTCAGCAAGGGCGAGCTGGACGCGCATCTGGACGACTCGGAGGCCGCAGGCGCCAGCGCCGGCAGCGAACTCGTAGGCGCCAAGCGAGCCGTGGACCCCGGCAGCCGCCGGAAACACATGGAGGTGCTGTCCAAGGCCGTGCTCTTCTCCCCCACCGGTCGGGCTTGGGCCGCTGCCACTACGGAAGGACTGCTGATCTACGGCCTGGACGAAAGCATGGCCTTCGACCCGTTCGAGCTGGACGAAGACATCACGCCCGACTCGATCAAGCAGACGCTGGCGCGGCAGGAGTACGCTCGAGCCCTGGTCATGGCGCTGCATCTGAACGAAGAGCCGCTGATCACGCGCTGTGTGGAAGGCGTGCCGCTCGCCAGCATCCCGCTCGTGGCGCAGACGCTCCGAGGCGAGACGTACCTGCAGCGTCTGCTGCAGCTGCTGGCCAAGCGACTGGACCGCAGCCCCCATCTCGAGTTCTACCTGCAGTGGAGTCTCGCTGTTCTCAACACCCACGGCCAGATGCTGCGAGACGACGCCGGCAGCAGCAGTGCCTGTCTGCCCACGCTGCGAGCGCTGCAGAAGAGCATCGCGCGCCACCTGCACGACCTCGCCAAGATGTACGTTGTGTCTCCCTTGCTGGCTCCTGTTCGCTGTGACTCTGGCCTGATCGTTGCTGCTGTTGCTGTTGTTGTGGTGTGTTTCTTGTGCTGCTGCAGTTGCGACGACAACCAGTTCACGCTCAGCTACCTCAAGACCCTCAGCAAGATGCAGCAAAGCCAGTAGAGCGGCGAGAGGAGCGCAGTGTCCTTCGCTGCTGCCTCGCTTTCATGGCGGTCGCTGGCGGTGGGCCCATAGTAATAAATAGACTCAGTTGCGTGTTGCTTCGTGATGCTGGCTGACCTGCTTCCCCGACTCGAACGCTCGTCTTCACGAGCTGTTGCTGCTGTCCGATCAGCTGCCGCTGTCCGTGTCCGGCGTCCACGTCTTGAGCTCGCGATTGGAGCCGGAGACCAGCAGCGGACGCGTCGGATGACTCGCGAGCGCCAGCGTCGGGTGTTCGTGGCCCTCCAGAACGCCACAGACTTCCTGCGAGCCCACGTCCCACAGGAGGATGCGGCTGTCTTCCGATCCGCAGGCGACCAGCGCTTGCGGACTCTCCTGCTGCTCCAGGAAGGCGCACTGCAAGCCGAACTTGACGTTCGTGTGGCCGCTGTACGAGCGCACGCAGATCTCGCGCATGTAGTCCCAGAGCCGCAGCGTGCCGTCCAGCGTGGCGCTAAGCACGTAGCGGCCGTTGGGCGAGAACCGCGCGCTCCCCACGGGCGCTGCGGGCTCCGTGATGATCGTGCGCAGACACTGGCGCGAGGCCACGTCCCAGACGCGCACGAGGCCGTCGTAGCTGGCCGTGACCAGCAGCGAGCCGTCCGTCGGATGGAAGCCCACGCTCACCACGGGCTCTTGGTGCGCCGCGACCTGCGCCACGCTCTTGCCGCTGCGCACGTCCCACAACCGGACGCTCTCGTCGTGGGAGCCGGTGGCCACCAACGAGCCCTGTAGATTGAAGGCGGCGCAGCTCACGAAGTTCGAGTGCGACTCCGCCGGGGTCTCCGGCGCCAGACTCGAGCCGTTCGTCGCGCTGCCGTCCAGTCCCCAGGCCTTGGACGAGCCGTCCAACAGCGACAGCGGCAGCGACAGCGCCGCGTCCAGACTACTGCGTGTGGCGCCCAGCGTGGCCAGCGTCTTGGCCGTCTCCACGTCCCAAAGCCGCGCTGTCTGGTCGTCAGACGCCGACACCACGTGCCGCGCGTCGGGCGACCAGCACACGGCTGACACGCCCGCTTCGTGGCCGTATAGCGACGACGCTGGCGTCGCCTCCAGCGCCGAGTCCGCTGCGAAACGCCAGATCTTCACCGATGAATCCGCCGCTAAACGACACGACAAGGAGGCAAGCGTTAGGATGGGTGGCACACGGAGGGTCACAGCGCCAAGACGACGCCGAGACGCACAGGAAGAGGCCAGCAGCCGGCCATCGGGAGAGAGCTCGATGCTGGAGATGGGCTTCGCGTGCGCCGCCAGCGTCTGCCGCTCGCGCCACGGCGACGGCGACGGCGGCGGCGACTCGGTCGGCATCGTCATCTTCGCTGTTCGGCTTGTGTTATTGTGGTTCCGTGGCTTCTAGTTCACACTTAACCTCTATAATAGCACGATCCGCCACGTTAATAAGAACGTGGCAGATAACTGGCTGAAAAATGTATCGAGATGTCCGGATTGACATCTCCTCCACGGTCAAATGGTGTGATACAAACAAACAGCTGGGCATCTGCATGCAAAGGATTCAATACGGACACATGGCAATCCGCCACTGAAGGGCTCCATTAGCTGCGTCTCCAGACCCCCCGCCTACTTCTGCTGGGGACTGGACGCGTTCTGCTGGAAGTTGATGTTGTACGAGCCCGTGGCAGGGTCCTGCACCATCTGGAAGTTGTCTGTGCTGAGCCCGAACTTGCCCAGGATGGTGTTGCCGAAGCCCTTGAGCTTGTCCAGCATCTCCGCCTTCATCTTCTCCTGCCGCTCCTGCACCACCTTCTGCAGGCGCTCGTGGCCCTTCACAGCCGTGCGCACACTCGGGTCGATCTTCAGCACGGCGTCGTAGTCGCTCAACGCCTCCTCCAGCTTGTCCAGCTTCTCCAGCGCCTCCGCCCGTCGCAGCAGCGCCTTCACGTACGTGGGCGACAGCGTCACCGCCTGCGTGCAGTCGTCGACGGACTCGTCCGTCCGTCCCAATCGCAGGAGACACGCAGCACGGTTGCTGAAGTACACGGCCTGCCAATGGAGAATCGCAAGGCAATTTGTCAGGTCTTGACGCCAAGAGGACGTACTTACGCGGCCTTTTCCACACACTCTCTGCCCATAGACGCACCCGATTGTAGGCGTACTCGTCCTCGGTGGGACACAGCTTCAGCGCCGTCGTGTAGCACTCGATGGCGTCCAGATAGCTGCCGTTGCCGAAGAATCTGCCGAGCAAGACAACGACCGCACCAATCAGATCCAGCCCGTCGCCTTCACAGCCAACGTCTACACAAGGGCGCAAGACCGCACTTGTTGCCCAGCTCCTTGGCCTTGGATGCGCTCTTCACACCGTCGCCGCTGCTGATCTCAGCGCCGTCTTCCGCGTCGGCGCTCAGCACCAGCTTGTGCAGCTGCTGCTCCAGCGTCTCCTCCTCCTTGTCCTCCTGTGCCTCCTCGGCCTTGGCGGCATCCGCGCTCTTCGGATGCGAGGGAGGGTAGTGCGTCTCCTCCTCCAGCACCTCGAAGCGCGGCTCCGAGTCGTCTCCGTCGCGCGCCATCGAGCTCGCAAGTCTTCGCGTCCGCCGGGTGCTCGCTCTTCCGCTTTGATCGTTTGCTGTGTTCTTCTTCAGCAGCTATATCCGATTTGGCAGGTAGTTGCATTTACGCAACATATCGACTTCCAGTCAATCATAGCCCTCTCCTTATGTCAGATATATTTTATTGCAGGTTTGTTGGTTCAACCAATATGAATAGTACGTTTTCGACCTTGGCGGCTGAACTGATATGACTACTATTTGGACTGTTATAATCCCTGATGTACTACTTCTTGCCTTTCTTGCCGCCGCCTTTCTTGCCGGCGCCCTTCTTGCCCTTGGCCGCCATCTTGACGTACTCGCGGCGACAGAGCACGCCTCGGTAGACCTTCTGGATGCTCGTGGCCGCGTTGTAGATCATCTGGTTGCACACATTCCCATAGCATAGCATTTCCCCATGAGCGCTCCTTCGAGTAGCTTCGCTAATCGCGGGGACCAGAGCGGAGATATCGCTACGAAAGACAGCACACGCGGACATGCACTACGGACCTGCTGCTTCTCGCGCTCCCGAGCTCGAATCTCCTCCAGCACACGCTCCTCCGCGTCGATCCGGGATTGCTCCTCGTCGATCTGTAACACGTATCAATACGATCGGGTCAGAGAGGGTTATCGTTGCTAGCCTCAAAGTCTCGAACAGGTCGGACGAACCTTGAGGAAGTGTTCGTGGAGCTCCTCGCACTGCTCGCGCTCTTGCCGGAAGGTCTCTTCCAGAGTGCGGAGCTCGGCTTCCATGGTGTCCATCTCGCCGTCGAACCTCTCCACTACGGCCGCGACCTCGGCCGCCATCTTGCACTTCTTCTTGCGCAGCCCGTCTTCTTCTTCCTGATGCTCCTGCGCCATCTTGGCTGCCCAGATCTCCAGCGCACTGGCCTGATCCAGCAGCAGCTTCATCTCCTCCGAGTGGTGCTCGTGCGCCTTGCCCTGCGCCTCCTTCAGCTCCGCTTCGATCATCGTCAGCTCATGCGTCGCCGTCTGCAGCACACGAGTGAGTTCCAAACCCAACGCTCCTCAGCCATCAGTCATCACAGCCAGCAGCGCTCATGACCTCCTACCTGGTTGATTGTGTGCAGCTCGCCGCGCAGCTTCTGCACCTGCGCGTCCAGCAGCGCCACCTCCTCCTCCTTGGTCTTACGCATCTCCGTGAGCTTCTCGCGGATGGCCTGGCGCTCGTCCTCGGCCTGCTTCATGCGGCTCTCGGCCACGTTCATGAGCTCCTTCTTGGACTTGGCGTCCTCCAGCGTCTTCTCCAGCTGCGCGTGTGTGAGATCCGTGAGCTCCGACAGCGCCTTCACCAGCATCTGCAGGTCCTCCGACCGGTCGGTTGCGGTCGTGCCGTTGTGGTACAGTACTTCCACGGCCACAGGGCTCTCGCGCAGGTCGCGGCACAGCGTGCGGGCTGTCACGCGCACCTGCTCCGCGATGTCCTCCTGGCGACTGTCCATGGCGCGCGTCGCCTGCACATACAGCTGCTCCCAGCGCCAGTGCTCGCGCAGCAGCTCGGCCGAGTTGAGGCAGCGGCTCTCGCGCAGCGTGTCCAGCAGCGCCGGCTGCGGCTCCAGTGGCACGTACGAGAGGTAGTTCAGGCGGTCCAGCAGGTCGCCCATGACCGCCATCATGCGCTGTGACTCCACGTTCGTCAGCTTCTGCATCGCGTCGCCTGCTTCCCTTGGCGTCGCGACGTCAAGGCGACTCGGCAGCCAGGGAGGGAAGATGGCGTGGATCTTCAAGAGGCGCGGGTCCGATCGACCCAAAATAAGGTGGCGAGCGACCCAACCTTTAGGGAAATATGTAGAGAAATTATCGCAGAAATTGCCACTGAAATAGCGGTGAGTTTCCAGATTGTTAAGCTTTATTTCTACAGTTTTGGATAATCTTTTCAGTTCATCGAGGGATAGGCTTACAGCGGTTAATTTGTCGTGTTGAGCTTCTAAAATACGGCGAATTGATAGGGGTACACCGTACCAGGTCCTATTCTTTCTGTCCGTTCGCCACAATCCGAAAAAGCGCAGACCGAAGAAATCAGACGAGAAGCAGCAGCATGCGAGCGATTGGCGTGGCTCTCCTTGCGGCAGTGGCGGCCCCCGCCGTCGTGCGCGGCCAGACGGTCGTCACAGTGGGCAACACGGGCGGCTGGCGGTCCGCCAGCGTGACGGACGCCAACACGCAGGTGCTGGTGGACGCTCTGACGGGCGATTACGCCAAAAGCGTGGGCGCCATCCGCGTGTGTTACACGGAGATCACGGCGTTGCAGACGCAAGTGGTGGCCGGCACCAACTACCGCTTCTACGTGACCGGCTGCGACGTGACTGGCTCAGATTCCGACGGCGCTTGCGACGCCGACAGCCTCACAACCTGCACGCCGGCGGACTATGTGGTGCAGATCTTCGAGCAGTCGTGGACCGACACCCTGGAGGTGACGCACATCACGGAGGTGGAAAGCAGCAGCAGCGGCAGCGACGAGGCCGGCGTGGCCACCGTGAGCGCCGCTGATGTGAAGCAGCGTACGTGACTGTGTTAGGAGGAGCTGGCTGGCTTAAGACGGAAGGAAACCCAATCAATAATCCATTGGCTTGAGCTCGGTGAGATTAACACGCCTGCATGTGTGTTGCTGTTCCCTTTATTTGCTACTGCACCGTTAGCACTGGCGATGGAAGCCAGGGAGATCTCGCTGGACGAGAAAGCGGACATCGAGACGTGGATCCAGGCCAGCAGCCTCAACCAGTTCGGTGACGAAGCCACGACGATGTACGTGGGCGGCACGCCGCTCTTCGATGAGAACACGGGCGTCGTCCTCGACCGCTATGCCTACATTCTGAGCCGCCATCCGGACCAGCCGTGGCTCGCGCGGGCGGACGCAGCGACGCTGTTGGCAGCTTCGGAGCCCGAACCGGACACCCAAGGAGACGGCTCGGTAGCTGGCGTGCTGGCCATGCTGGGCGTGTTCACGGTCGTGCTGGCCGGTGTGGCTCTGGGCAAGATGCACCAGGCACGCCGTCAAGGTCGCTTCCGATACAACTCCATCAATAGCCGCGAGGCGTAGGTGGCATGCGGCTTCAGCTTGGCAGCGGAGAGGGACGACCGAAGCCAGAAAGAGAGTGGAGAAGGAGAAAACGAACCTGGAGCTGGACACGCGACGTAGTTCTCGCGCCTTTCTGTCGGCTTAGGTGCGTGTATCGTGTTGGAATTTCCCAGCGAATGCCGAGTGGAAATGTGTGGCTGGGACCGCGTGTTGGCCAGCGTCGCCTCTCCGCACGACCTTTCATGTCGGCAGGCGAGATCTGGGATCTGGATGCGAGTCAAGCCGGCGTCTTGCAGCGTCGCTCTTCTATTCTCGTGCTATCTTTCTGTCCCCCTCTGGTTCACCAAGCAGCGTGCTTGACCCCTTGCCTGCTCTGTCAAAGGGCGCCGGAACGAGATCAACGCCGCTTCCCCAGCGACGGCGCCAGTCTTCTTATTGTGAGATTTCGTCTCCCGCTCTCAAGTGACTCGACTTCACAGGCGAATCACACGAGCTCCTCCTCAACTGCCCAGACAGACCCAATGGCGTCCACGAGAAGCTGTCTGTCTGCTTCCTTGGCTCTGCGATGGCTCCTGTTCTCCAGTATACTGTGTCTTCCCGTGTCGTCCCAACAGGGAGAAGCCAGCGGCGACATCTTCATGGACCCGCCACTGCTCGAACCTTACAGCTCCGACTCCAGTGGAAGCGAAGACACGGCGGACTGGCCTCCATTCGATGACGCTTCCGACTCGCAGCTGGATCGGAGCAGCGGTTCCTGGTACTTTGACGTGGATGGAGTACTCGGAGCCTGGAACTCCGTGCCGCTGACGCCGCAAACCGCACAATTGGCACTAGATGCCGTGCGGTACCAACGCAACTACGCACGTTCGGTGACCTCGCGGCTGTGTCTTCACTACGTGAACGGCATCCGCGAGCGTGTGGCCAGCAATGGGCTCCTAAGCTTCCTCTTCTCGGTGGACGGCTGTCAAAGCTCGCAGGTGGAGCCCTCAGGCCGCTGCGATATCTACTATTGTCGACCGTATACGTTCGAGCTGCAACTGGCCCAGAAGACCTTGGGAAGCGACGTGTTCGTCGTCCAGTCCGTCTTCAAGACGCTGGATCAGAAGCCGCTAGCCGAGCTCCAACAGCCCAGCAATCTGGATTGGGCTACAGTACCCGACCAGATCGAGAGTCCTCTCCAAGACGAAGAACCCGTGGCTTGGCAAGACAGCGTCGACGCTTTCGAGGTCCCGGACTCAACTGTCCAGCAGGAACCCCCCAGCGAGGACGAGCTGCCTATGGCCTGGACAGATGACGTGGAGCTTCCTACGTCTATCGCTACCCAGCAAGTGATCGCTCAGCCGCTGTCTTTGCATCTCGAGCCTCCGGCCTCGCCTCCCGAACAGCCTACGGAGACGACCGCTCCCAAGTTCGTCGCCGTTGTGGGGATCTGTGCGGTGGCAGTAGGTGCTCTGGGCTTCGTGGTGGCTGCACTAGTGGCTCGACACCGTTCCCGAGCCGTTGCAGCCAAGAGCCAGGAGTACCCACCACTTCGCAGTACAGTCATAACCGCAGGCAGTCAGCTCCCGTCCAGCAGAGGTAGTGACGGTGGAGAACTCTTCCGCTGATACTACTACGTAGTAAGACCGAATCATTTCATGGCCAACCTAATGTATGTAAGTACTAAGGTAGTATGCATTTTCTCACGTAAACGGCTTCCTTCAAGCACCCTGCCGTTCTCCTATGACCGAGTGGGGATCCTGCCCTGTCTTAGAGTCCAGCGACTGCCGCTCGGATGCTGTCTAACAAGTCCAGGTGCTGCACTGGCGGAGGCTTCGTCTTGATAGCTCGACTGTTGTCTGCAGCACCAAGGTCTTTGCCTAGCGCACAGTCACAGCAGCCGCTGTCAGCAGCTTCCGCTACGTTCGCGCGGTTCACAAACACGTGGCGGATCGTCGGCGGCGCTGCGAAGTAGATGTGCACCAAGAGCGGGTTCGAAGGCGGTGCCTTCTGGCTCAACTCGACGTCTCCAGACTGCTCGGCCTGCTGTTGAGTCAGCTGGATACGCACAGCGAGATGCTCGTTGAAGCGACACAACAGCGAGCCGTCGGACTCGTCGCCTAAGCTGTCGATGGCCTGGCACGCGCCGTCCCGAAGCCGACCGTGCGAATCCCATTGCCTTAGGATTCCGCCACTACTGACGTCGAAAAGCAGGCCGTCTCCGCTCGAAGTCGTGGAAATGAGCGTCTTGCCGCTCGGATAGTCGTTCAAGAAGCCCACACCAGCTGCGTCGAAGCTCAAGGCCAGTTGCCCGTCCTTGTGAGCCGCGTATACTCGGAATCCGCCAGCGTCTGGGTCCACACTGACTGCCACACTACCAGTAGGCCAGCGCGCGATCGCTGAGCCATCACAGCGCACTTGAACGGCAGTCACCGTGCTGTTCGGATAGTTCGCACTGAACTCCTCGCTCTGGTGGAAGGGCTGCGATGGTCCGCCGGTGGTCTGGGACTGGCGTTTGGGTTTGCTCTTGCCAGGTACTTGCGCCTTCTTCGGCTTCTTCTTGAGGAAGCTGTCGCCTTCGAACGTCGGGAGTGTCAACACAGAACTCAAGAGAGCAGAGATGCCACCGCTTTCGAGCGTAGACTCCGTCTCATGGAGTGTCTCGTGGTGAGAGGCGTGTACTGGACGCTCTAGTGAGTCTTTGCACTCCTCTGTCAGGTCCCGAACACCCTCGCTATCTTTCGGAGCGAGCTGTGGAGAGCTTGGGTCGCTGGTGACCTCCGGCTCAGGCAGATCCGAGTCTGTCGCCTGATTGTCGACAGCCACTGGAGCTCCATCGCCCTCCACGGGGATGAAGTCTTGGACAGGGAAGTTCCGCATGAACTCCTCGACTGCCAGCTACAGTACGAGCCCACCTCTCAAAGTCAAGACCCAAGCCAGAAAGCGTCAGCTTGTGCGCTGAAATCGTACCTGCTTCTTGGATTTCGCTGGTCGTATGGACTGGGGAGAAGGCACTGGCATAGCAACTGGAGCTGCAGCGTCAGGCGTGGCCGGCATATCCCAGCAAGGCACTGACATGAACACACAGACAGTCAGAAGTCGTGGTATTGACCGAAAGGATGTGACGCTTACCCTCGGGTCGACCAGACAAGGAGGGTAGTGAGCAGTCTGTCGCGACGGAAGCTAGCTCGATCCGCTCCTCGAGGTGTCGTGCCTCCACTCGGAGCTCTTCGGTGACGACGACCGTGTCGACACGTTGCAGCCACGGCAGCAGCTTCACGATCATCAAACTGCGGATAAGCCCACCTAGTAAATCAGAGTTCCACTCCGTTTTGGCGTAACAACGCGGTCGTGTTCTTACATGTAGTCGGCGGGTTTCGTGCACGGATTCGGATGCACGACCAGTGTTTGGAGAGCGGAAAGCGACTGCAGATGCGGGAGCTGCGCGCTCTCCACTCGGTTGTCGCGTATCCAGAGCTCCTGGAGGCTGGAGAGCTCCGTGATCCAACGTAAGTCCACGATCTCATTGCTTGAGCAGTTGAGAACCAGGAGATTCGAGAACGTGGCCAGCTCCGCGAGACTCGTGAGTGCATTATGCGAGACGTTGAGACTCCGCAGGCCACGTAGTCGCTCCAAGCCACTCAGGTGGCTGAGGCGGTTGAACTGCAGAGGACGAGGTCGACAGGGGGGACTTTCAGCAAGCCAAGGAGACGAAGAAGGCGAGCGTTACGTACGCACCGACACATTGAGGTATTGCGCTGCTGGCTGGAGACACACGACGTCCTCCAGACTCGAGAGCTCCTCGTCCGCCACGATCAGCTGCCTCTCTGCAGCGTTATCGACCCGCATTGCGGCTGCGTCACTTCAAGCTGCGTCACTTCAAATCCACCGCGCCGTTTCGAGGTCGAAATACCGCCGGATCGGTCTCGATACCGGGTTTTACCAGACTTCCGTAAAGTGCGGTATTAACTTAAACACCCGACCTCCCATTCGGGACGTTGGGGACAACGGAGCTCTTCCACCGACCAGCAGATCGACCGCAGCAAGCCAAAGCAGGAGCGAGCAGCATGAACTTCGGCGGCATGATGGGCGGCAACACGCCGGCGGTGCCGCAGCAGCCGTCGCAGCAGACGCAGCTGATGATGGCCAAGGTGGAGATGGCGTCCTACGCGGACCTGTTCGAGCGGCTGTCGCGCGTGTGCTTCCAGAAGTGCAAGTTCAAGTACAACGACGGC
>MBAC02009580.1:0-17590 GCA_001712635.2 Nothophytophthora sp. Chile5
CCGCCGTACACGGCCTTGGCCGCCTGGATCTGCTCGCCGTAGCCGCCGCGGCCGCCCTTGATGGCGTCCAGCTCGGCGCGGATCTCGGTGGAGCGCGTCTGCAGCGTCTTGATGGCCGCGTCCAGCTGCGCCAGCTCGGCGTCGTGCGCCGCCTTGTCCGGCTTGGGCAGGCGCTCGATCACGTCCGGGATCACCAGCGGCTGCGGCTCCTCCGCCGGCTGCTGCGGCTGCGCGGGCGCCGCCTCGTTCGTGTCGCTCATGCTGCGCTGCTGGCTGCTCGGTCTCTCTCTGTATGGCCACGAGCTCTCCGCCCCCTCCCTCCACGACGGGGCGAGATTGACTGGCTTCGGCTATGGGGAGGCGAAACCCCGTGGAAAGCGATAGCGGTCCACGTGGCGCAGGGCGAAGATGGGAGCGGTGGTGTGGGACACCTTATTGAACACCCAGTAGTCATTTGTAATATCGGAACGTCATGGTGTAGAAGTGCAATTACGAATACTAGGCGCTGCTTAAGTTCGCACTTGATCGGGCACACTTTAGGTGGACCATGGGCGGTGGCGACAAGAAGAAGGCGCGGCGCGCGGACGGCTTCTCCCGGCGGCGGCGGCGGCGCGACGACGACGACGGCGCGTCCAGGAGCCCCCGGGACGCTGCCGAAGACGACGAGGTGGAGATCGTACGCGACCACCGCTCCAAACGCGCGGTGGAAGCCGCGGCCTCTGGCGCGGTTGACGGCGACGACACGCTCACGCCGGAGGAGCGCGAGCGGCGCCACGACCGCGAGGAGCGCGATGCGTTCGCCGAGCGGTTGCGCCAGAGGGACGAGGACCGCACGAAGCGCCGACGCACCGCCGAAGAGCCCGACGACGCCGCTCATACCGGCGGCTTGACGGCCGGAGAGATCTCGCAGCTCGCGAAGCGCGGCGCCGTGGGCGAAGGGACGGACGCGATCAGCGAGAAGCTGGCGCGGCTGAGAGAGCTGTCGCGTCAGGAGTACCTGAAGAAGCGCGAGGAGAAGGAGCTGGAGCTGCTGGAGTTCCAGCTGAAGGACGAAGACGTGCTGTTTGATGAGACGGCGCGGTCCAAGAAGGAGAAGGAGCAGATGGCACTCAACCGCCGCATCTTAGAGACCGCCAAGGCGCGATCGAAGAAGGAGGAGGTGGAGGGGTATCAGATCCCAGACTCGTACGAGGAGGTGGACGATGAGGGCAATCGCGTGCGGAAGAAAGAGGAGCTACTGACCGATCGATACGAGGAAGAAGAAGTGTTCCGCACGGAACAGGAGGTGTGGGAGGAGACGCAGGTCAAGATGGCCACGTCTCGGTTTGGAGCCAAGGACAAGCACAAGCACAAGGCTGTTGCGGAGGAAGATGAATTCGTTTTCGACGATCAGATCGACTTTATCTCGCAGCAAATGTTGACTGGCCATCACGTGAGTGAAGAAGACGTGAAGCAAGCCAAGCTCAAGATGGAACAGTCTAAGCACTTGAGTATGCAGGAAGGCCGGAAGCAGCTGCCAGTGTATCCGTACCGCGAGGCGCTGCTAGAGGCCATTCGGAACTACCCAGTGCTCATTATTGAAGGCGAGACCGGGTCCGGAAAGACAACTCAGATCCCGCAGTTCCTCCACGAAGTGGGTTACTCGGAGCTTGGCAAGATTGGCTGTACGCAACCTCGACGAGTGGCTGCTATGAGTGTGGCGGCTCGAGTGGCGCAGGAGATGGACGTGAAGCTGGGCAACGAAGTGGGCTACTCGATCCGTTTCGAGGACTGCACGAGCGACAAGACCGTGATCAAGTATATGACGGACGGTATGTTACTGCGCGAGTTCCTGACCGAGCCAGACCTCAAGTCCTACAGCGTGATGATCATCGATGAAGCTCACGAGCGCACACTAAGTACGGACATCTTGTTTGGTTTGATCAAGGATATTGCGCGCTTCCGCGACGATATCAAGATCATCGTGGCCAGTGCCACGTTGGATGCGACCAAATTCAGTGCCTACTTCGACGACGCACCTATTTTCAAGATCCCTGGCCGCATGTTCCCAGTGGATATCCTGTACACCAAGGCGCCTGAAGCCGACTACCTGGATGCAGCCATCGTGACGGTGCTGCAGATCCACATCACGCAGCCCCTTGGAGACATTCTCGTGTTTTTCACTGGCCAAGAGGAGATCGAAGCCGCCGAAGAGATCTTACTGCAACGCACGCGTGGCATGGGCTCGCGAATACGCGAGCTGCTTATCCGGCCGATCTATGCCACGCTGCCGTCGGAGCGTCAGGCTCAAGTGTTTGAGCCAACACCCGAGGGTGCCAGGAAGGTCGTACTTAGTACCAACATCGCCGAGACATCGCTGACCATCGCTGGGATCTGCTACGTGATCGACACGGGCTTCTGCAAGCAGACCAACTACAACCCGCAGACCGGCATGGAATCGCTGCTGGTGGCGCCGGTCTCGCAAGCCATGGCCAACCAACGTGCCGGTCGAGCTGGCCGCACCGCTCCAGGCAAATGTTTCCGTCTGTACACGGCATGGTCGTACAAGAACGAACTGGATGAGAACACGGTGCCGGAGATCCAGCGCACGAACCTGGCGAGCGTCGTGCTGCTTATGAAGTCGCTGGGCGTGAACGACCTGCTGCACTTCGACTTCATGGACCCGCCGCCGGAGAAGGCGCTGATCCGTTCGCTCGAGCAACTGTATGCGCTTGGCGCACTGAATGGACTCGGTGAACTCACGAAACTCGGCCGCCGTATGGCCGAGTTCCCGCTGGACCCGATGATGTCCAAGGCGCTGCTGGCCTCGGAGAAGTTTGGCTGCACGGAGGAGGTCATGACGGTCTGCGCCATGCTCAGCGTGAACAACTCGATCTTCTATCGACCGAAGGACAAGGCCGTACACGCCGACAACGCGCGACTCAACTTTGCACGCGGCGGCGGCGGCGACCACATCGTGCTCATGAACGTGTACAACCAGTGGGTCGAGACCAACTACTCCACGCAATGGACTTACGAAAATTTCGTCATCATGCGCTCGCTCAAGACGGCGCGTGACGTCCGTGAGCAGTTGGAAGGGCTTTGCGACCGGGTGGAGTTGGAACGCACCAGCAACCGCGGCGACCATGAGGCCATTCGTAAAGCTATTTGCGCCGGCTACTTCTACAACACGGCTAAGTTGGATAACTCAGGCCACTACAAGACGATCAAGAAAGCGCAGTCCGTGTACATCCACCCGAGCTCGTGCCTCATCAAGCTCGAAGAGGTGCCGCGCTGGGTCGTGTATCACGAACTGGCGTTCACCACGAAGGAGTACATGCGCAACGTGATTCCCATCAAGTCCGAGTGGCTCATGGAACTCGCACCGCATTATTATAAGACCAAGGAGGTCGAGGACGCACGCACCAAGAAGATGCCCAAGGCGATCGGACGGGCCGGTTGACCACTTTCCGAGCCTTTAGTCACCGCCACCAAGCAGTCACATATAGCAAAGCCCATTGAACATGGAAACGCGTTAGCCTTTAACCCCGATCGGCCCTCTGCCCCAGGCTAGGAGGACTCCTAGACGATGTATATATTGGCCAGGAGCTGGCCATGGACTGGCATAGTGAGCGAGAAGTCGTACATGACGTCCTCGGGATGTTGCACTTGGACGCGGAACTTGCTCAACAAGCCAGACACAATGAGCTCCATCTCGAGCATAGCCGCGTCTGGAGATGCTGTCATGAAGCTGGCAAGACTTTGGGTTGAGCATCTTTACCGATCGGGTCGAGGCTGCTGATAGCGACAGTGCGCTTGGTGCCTTCCGATGGAAAACGCCCGAAAGGTTGAACGGCGCGCCTTCGACGTTCGCCTCGGGCACCTATTCCTTTGGCATGTGCATCCTCGAAGCGGTGAAGCTCCATGTGACGCAGGAGAGGCAGCTTCCAGCGCGCCCGACATCGTTCAATGACAAGCAATCGCATTTGGTGGGACGCATGTGCTTCAACTCGGAGGAGAGAATCATCATTGGCGCAGTGGTTCAAGCTATGAATTCGCTTTGGGTTGACTGCTAGCTTCGTTGACTGGCGCGCAACTGATAGGTTATTCATCTCCTAGACCGATTCAGTGCTCGCTGCTAATGTTGAACATTCACGTGGCCATCTCCTCGTTTTGCTTCATCCTCGCAAGCAGATATCCATTTTCCTCGGAGCTACTGGTATTAAAAAGGAGAGGGCGAGACCGCCACGATCTTGGCGCTCAGTGCTCCTTTCATCGGCAAAGTGAACGAGATGGCATACGTCACGTCCTCCGGGCTCTCCAACTCGATGTGGTACTTGCTCAACAGACAGGCAGCGATCAATTTCATCTCAAGCATCGCGAGATTCTTCCCAAGACACAGGCGTGGCCCGGCGTTGAAGGCAATGAACTTGTAGGCCGATACAGCGATGAGCTTGCCCGTATCTGCGTCGATCCATCGCTCAGGCTTGAACTCCGCTGCATCTGGACCCCAAACGTGAGGCATCCGGCCAACGGCGTACATCGGTATGCCGGCCCACGTTTTAGCGGCGATGAAGGTCCCGTCCGATAGCACAGTATCATGGATGGCTTGTTTGCTGACGATTGGAACAGACGGATACAGCCGAAGCGTTTCCTTCAACGCAGCCTCCAGGTACACCAGCTCGCTCACCTGGTCCATCGAAGGACTGGCACACGCTCGATTCATGAGACTAGGTAACTTCTCCGAGACCTCCTTCCGAATCTTGGCTTCCACTCGCGGATTCTGGTTGAGACAGTAGCAGAACCAACTCAGCGCTTGTGCCGTCGTATCTCGGCCGGCAATCAGGAAGTTAACGACGATGTCGCGTAGATATTGCGGGTCGAGGTCGTTTTCGTGGACGTCTGGGTTCTTATTGACATCGTTGAGGAACAGCGACACGATATCGGTCCCCATCTCCTCGTCTTGATTGGCAATGCCATTTACACGTCGCTCGAGTGCCTTCTCCACGATTTCCAGGATCGTGGAGTTGATTACCTGCAAGTCACGTTGGAGCTGCCCTTTCTTCCCCACGCCAAGCCAGCGCTGTGTCTTCCAGAACCAACTCGGCCTCACAAAGCGCAAAACCAGAGCCTGTTGGCTCCGATCGAACGCCGTCTGGAACGGATGCTCCTTCTCGACATCTAAGCAGTTCATCTTCACGCCAAAGCCGATCTCAGCGAACGCCTCCATGGTGAAGCGGTTGAAGAGTCGAAACAGATCCACAGTCTCATTGCTTGCAGTCGCTCGACGAAATATGCCCTCCAACACCACGAGGTGACGCTGGATGGTGGTGGTCATGGAATCCCGGAGCGCCCGCATGGTGAACAAGTTGCTGGCCGTCTTGCGTTGATGCACCCACTTCTCATTGTCCACCGCGAAGATCCCGTCGCCAAACAGTTCACGCAAGTACTCGTGCTTCTTGGAACCTTTGGGGAAGTTGTCGAACTGGTTCTTGAACACATCTTCTAGCGCTTGGGGAGTCGAAAGCAGCGTCATGTCGGGCGTGCCCATGGCTCGGACCAGCACTGGTTCGCCCTCGGATTTCGCACACAACGACGCGATCCAGTCGTGGCGTTTGCCAACGAAGCGGATGACGTCCCACGTGTTCTCGATCAATGGCAGCGTCGACGCGGGGCGAAGCACTTGACGTGTCCCATTGTTGTTGGGAAGCTGCTGGTGCGCAGCAACCTTCAGCACCACATACACGATAGGGAACGCGAGAAGAAGCCCAGTCAGGACGACGATCACGGGGTCATAAGGACTGCTGTCGAGCTCCAGCATGGCTGTTGTGTGGAGCGGTGTCGTTGTGGAAATGAGTGCTGTAGCCCCAGAACGACGTGAGTCGACGCGACCGTTTGTTTCGCTTTCGCTTTTTCTATGCTTTCGTCAACCCTTCTACCCGAGTAAGGTAAGGGAACGGTCCAGAGAAGAGCATTGAAGTTATGGAAACTCGAAACGCTAACTAAATCTCTTCTCATTTCAGTATCTGGGATACCATTGCATACATTTCTTCTACAGATTCGTCGAATCATGCCGATTCTCAACTGCCATGTGGGCCACACCCATTCGTGATTGAGGTCACGAATGGGTGTGACCCACATGGCAATCGTGACAGCGCGTCGTCGCCAGAGAAGCAACCGCCAGATTCACGAGAGGGGGCGGATTCGGACATGAGCATCTCAACGAGACTGTTGAACATCATCTTGTCTGTGGCCGTCAAGTTGGGGCGTGTGCAGTGTTAAATGGTGAAATGATGAGGCCGAATCACTGTTTGCTTGAAAAGTAAACGTTGAACCTCGACAAGTCAACAACTTGTTCAGGCGAGAGAATAATAATAAAAAATATTGTGGAAACTCAAAGTTTTTGTTCCCCTTCATCCCAATTGTTGGCCATCCGTGGTTGATTTTCCGGTACTTGATCTTCAGCGGTCAGCTTCAACTTGTCCTGGCCATTTTGATTGGCTCCACGACTCGAACAGACAGGGCTGAATCATCGACCGTAAAAACAAACAAAAAACAAATAAACAAACAAAACAAACGATTCGGGTTGAAAACAAGCTACGCAAAAATGTATCCATGCAAGTTCAGTGTCAAAGACTGGCTGGCCCCTAAATGACGACACCTTTCACTCAAACATAAGACGGATAGCCCGCGTGCGAAATCTTGGCGTTGAGTGCGCCTTTCACTGGCAAAGTGAGCGACAGGTCGTACGTCACCGCCTCCGAGTTCAGCACCTCGATGTGGAACTTACTTACCAGACTCGCCACGACCAGTTTCATCTCCAGCATGGCCAGATTCATCCCGAGACACATACGCGGACCGGCGTTGAAGGAGGGGAACTTGTACGCCGAGACGTTGATAATCTTCCCAGTGGCCCTGTCGATCCAGCGCTCGGGCTTGAACTCCTCAGCGTCGGGACCCCACACCTGAGGCAACCGCGCCATCGCGTACGTGTTGAGACTAACCGTCGACTTCGCAGCGACAAACGTCCCGTCCGAGAGGGTGGTGTCCTGGAGAACGTATTTGATGTTGAGAGGGACCGAAGGGTGAAGACGCAGCGTTTCCTTGAGCGCCGCTTCCAGATATACCAGCTGGTTCACCTGCTCCATCGTTGGAATGACCTCCTCTTCTGATCGAAGACCCAGAAGGTGCTCGAACAGTTCATTCCGAATCTTTGCCTCCACGCTGGGGTTCTGACTGAGGTTGAGGAAGAACCAACTGAGAGCCTGCGCCGTCGTGTCGCGTCCAGCGATGAGGAAGTTCACGACGACGTCGCGGAGATAGAGCGGGTCGAACTGCTGCTCGATAGCTTGGGGGGAGTTGCTGAGACTGTCGAGAAAGAGGGACACGATGTCGTTCCCCTTCACGTCCCCGTCCTTGTGGTCGGCACTCGAGCGGTGCAGAAGTGCCTTCTCGACTATACCCAGGACCGTAGAGTCAATCACCTGGATGTCGCGTTGGAGTTGACCCTCGATGCCCACCCCCAGCCATCGTTGAGCCTTCCAGAACCAGTGCGGACGGATGAAGCGGAAGAGGAGAGCCCTCTGAGCTCGATCAAACGCTTTCTGGAACGGATGCTCCTCCTCCGAGTCCAGACAGCCCATGTGCACTCCAAAGCCGATCTCCGCGAATGCCTCGATTGTGAAGCGATTGAAGAGCTTGAATAGATCAAGCGTCTCGTGATTCACACTCGCGCGACCCAAAATGCCGTTTAGAACGACGGTGTGGCGCTGGATCGTGCTGGTCATGGACTCTCGAAGCGCTCGCATCGTAAACAGGTTGCTGGCCGTTTTGCGCTGGTGCACCCACTTGTCTCCATCCACGGCGAAGATGCCGTCACCGAGCAGGTCATGCAAGTTTTCACACATGAAAGGTCCCTTGGGGAAATTCTCGAACTGGGTCTTGAAAATATCTTCGAAGGCTTGCGGCGTGTACAGGAAGAGAGTGTCCGGTATCCCCATGGAGCGAATGAGAACGGGCTCCGCGTTGAAGTGTTTGCCCCAATGAGTGTTCCAGTGGTGCATGTCGCCTCGACCCGCATGCATGACATCCCACGTGTTTTCCAGCAACGGCAGCGTCGAGGGCAGACGATGGATCTTGCGTCCGCCTGCCGTCGTATGATCACTTCCCAATTGCTTCCCCTCGTCAGTCGATCGACGCCAAGAGCTCACCAACAAATGGAGAGCGATCGGGAGAACCACCAGACAACCCACGCCGAATGCCGCGACGACCACAGAGTCGAAGGGAAGATTCTCCAGTAGCGACGAGATCGGCAGCATCGTCGTGGTGTGGACACTAGTCGGGAAATTCGATTGTGATCCGATGGCGACGTTCTGCGGATGGCCTCAAATTTGCAAACTGTCAACAGAACGGGGGGTATGAAGCAACTTCAAGTTGAAGTTGACCCCACGACTGTAAACTATGTTTGGAAAGTGTAGCTTGCGATGCTTTTCAGCCAGTTAATTCATTGGTTGCATGTTTTATGCTGAATATTGACCAATGCCGTACACCGACTGAGCGGCACTCTCCGTAAAATACGTGCAAACCTGGCGATGGATTACGGCACCACCGAATTGCCATCACCAAGTGGTCTCCTGGCAACCATCGCCACTTCAACTTCTTTCGTTCCGCTTTTGACGAGCCACTGCAGCTTTGCAGCGTACGCCTCCAGCTCAAGCAATTGATCTTCACTACCCTCGAATGATTGCTGGGAAGGAATGAGTGCGCTGTTATTTTCATTTGGATCTTCTCGGTGCTGGGAATCACTCACTTGCTGAGCGACAGCGAGCTGGACAAGTCCATTCGATGCAACTGGTATGTGGCGTATGCGTGGCCACCAGCGCGTTATATCCTTTGTACGCCGCTGCGATACGTTTTATACTTGCTTTTACACTTTGTTACGTATTTCGACAGCTCACCACACCATCACAACCGTCATAGCGAGCGAAGACTCAGGAGGAGCACGAGGCGACCCAGGCACACGCGCGAGGTGTATGCTGGCTGGGGCGATAGGATATTGGACTAGGCTTTTTGAAACCGAGCCTACGGAGCCTACGCAGGTTGCCATAGTAAGGCCCTCAACGCAACTCCGTTCGTGATCGTGCAAGCATACACTGCGACGAGAGTTGCGCTACGTCTGAGCTAGCAGTGTCCATTACATCATACGTGGCGGACGGCAAGTGCCACAAGACCGCCAAGAAGGCGAGTTGTAAGGCCTGTTTGGGCCAATACTCAGGGGAGGGGGTTGATGTGACTTAGGTCATCAAACAACTAACTCTCGTTGTGGCGGACCTCTAACAACAGCGTAAAATTTGCAGTCCTACTGAGTGTATTTCACGCCCAAGTGCAAGCTCAACCAGTCCAAAGCTCCTCCTTCACAGACAGATTTGCTGTGCATTCGCCACACAGTCGCCCATTCGAAGCTGCAGCACATGTTCGTGACCAGCCAGCAGGTCCGTGGTTTCAACCACCCAGCTGGTCACAGGTTTCGCTAACGCTCGCTCAAACTCTCAGGTTTTGTCATTGTTTTCGTTTACGCTGAACGCAGGTACCACTGACACCATAATCATCACGATTACGAGGCCTTTTTGTACCTTCTTAACAATTAACAACTGTTAGCTATCACCTTGACAAACACTCTTACCACCACGGTGGTGTGATTACGGAATCCAACGGTCAGTGGTTACACTTCCACTTCGTTGGTGAGCAACCCAGGCAGGTGCCGGTGCGGCGCTTTCTTCTTCATTTCCGAATCGGCGACGTGGGTGAGAGGTCGGATCGCCCCTTTCCTCTGAGAAACGACTGGCTGCTGGATCGAAATGGCGCCTCCGAAGAAGCGCGAGCTTGCCGAGGAGCGCAGGCCGCTGCTGCAAGGCGGCTCGGCGGTGACCGTGGTGCAGAACCCCGTTGGAGAGAAGGATGGCTCGTCGTGGACGCCCGTGGAAGCCCCGGGTCTGGGCGACCGCTACCCGTCGCAGTACTCGGGCTGTCTCTCTGCGGTGTTCTTCACGTGGGTCACGCCGCTCATGAAGCTGGGCAACGAACGGCCGTTGGAGAACGAGGATCTGTTCCAGTTGGATCCGTACAACCGCTCGGCCGCCATTTCCCAGCGGTTCGCGGAGAAGTGGGCGGAACAGAAGCGCAAGAAGAGTCCGAGTCTGGTGTGGGCGTTGGGCAAGGCATTCGGGCTTAAGTTCGTGGTTGCTGGCTTCCTGAAGCTGATCCACGACTCGCTGCAGTTCGTGGGCCCCATGATCATCAAGGACATCATCGCGTATCTGAGCGACCCCACGGCGCCGCGAGCCGAGGGACTGGTGTACGCCGGCGTGATCTTCGTGTCGGGCGTGGTGCAGTCCTTCGCGCTGCGCCAGTACT
Source organism: Nothophytophthora sp. Chile5 (assembly GCA_001712635.2). Taxonomy (NCBI): domain Eukaryota; phylum Oomycota; class Peronosporomycetes; order Peronosporales; family Peronosporaceae; genus Nothophytophthora; species Nothophytophthora sp. Chile5. Next base: position 10,393 of record MBAC02009580.1, read on the forward strand.
TTTTCTACTGCTTCGAGACGGGCATGCAGTTCCGCAGTGCGATCGTGACGGCCGTGTTCGAGAAGTCGATGGTGCTGTCGTCTGCCGCGCGGCAGCAGCGGACGTCGGGCGAGATCACGAACCTCATGTCCATTGACGCACAGCGTCTCCAGGATCTGACGCCGTATCTGCACGGCGTGTGGTACGCGTTGTTCCAGATCGTGGTGTCGTGCGTGTTGCTGTGGCAGCAGATCGGAGTCGCGACCTTCGCGGGCGTGGCGGTGATCTTGCTGATCATCCCGCTAATGGCCGTCATTTCGAAGGCCATGCGGAAGCTGCAGCAGCGTCTCATGAAGGTGAAGGACGAGCGCATCAAGATCTGCGTCGAGGTGCTTTCGGGCATTAAGGTGATCAAGATGAAAGCGTGGGAGAACTCGTTCGGCAAGCGTGTGATGGAGTTCCGCGACGAAGAGCTCAGTCGCTTGCGAACGTATGTGTTCGCGAACAGCGGGTCCAACACCATCTTCGGCATCGTGCCGTCGCTCGTGACCGTGGTCTCTTTCCTTACGTATGTGCTGCTCGGACACACGCTGGATGTGGGCACGGCTCTGACGAGTCTGGCGCTCTTCAACATCCTCCGTTTCCCGCTTTTCATGCTGCCGCAAGTCATCAACAACGTCGTGGAGGCCAGCGTGAGTTTCGATCGTCTGCACAGCTTCTTCCTGGCGGAAGAGCGCATCAAGGTCGGCGAGGGCGACCTAACTGAGGTGGGGATCTCCGTGGAACATGCTGATTTCAAGTGGGACGCGGCGCTTCCAGCGGTTGACGACAAGAAGAAAGACGACGAGGAAGCTCCAGCTCCCCCGACGCCTGTTGCAGAGGGCCCTGCGCTTCGTGATATCAATTTCACCGCCAAGATGGGCGAGTTGCATGCTGTCGTGGGACAGGTTGGCAGTGGCAAGTCTACGTTGCTGGCTGGGATCTTGGGTGACGCTCGCTGCAGCAACGGCCAGGTGGCGCTTCGTGGCTCGGTGGCGTATGTCTCGCAGCAGCCGTTCATCCAGAATGCCACTGTACGCGACAATATCACGTTTGGCCTACCGTTCGAGGCTGCTAAATATGAAGAGGCGCTTCGTGTGAGCTCACTCAAGAAAGACCTGAGCATCTTGGCGGCTGGTGATCGCACGGAGATTGGCGAGAAAGGCATCAACCTCAGTGGAGGCCAGCGGACGCGTGTGGCGATCGCTCGCGCCGTGTACCAGGACGCCGACATTTACCTGCTGGACGACATTCTGTCGGCGGTGGACAGCCACGTGGGCGCCGATATCTTCAATGAGTGTATCAAGAAGGCGCTAAAGGACAAACTGGTGGTTCTGGTCACGCATTCGCTGAGTTTCGTGAACCAATGCGACACCATTGACGTCATCGCCGACGGGAGAATCGCGGAGCATGGCTCGTACAAGCAATTGATGGCCAAGAAGAACCTACTGGCTCAGATGGTGGCGAATTATGTGAACAGCGAGAAGGAGGAGGAGGACGTGAACACGACGTCGGCGGAGTCTGCGGAGTCGGCCGATTCGAGTGATGATGAGGATATGACGATCACGGACCGCAGAAGATCAAGCGAGGGCCGTTCCAACCGCCGGTCTCGAGTGTCATCTACACGAAGCGAGGATAGCCAAGTGGGCGAAGGTGAAGGCCAGCTCATGGTGGACGAAGACCGCTCTGTGGGCGACGTGTCGTGGTCGGTCTACCGCGTGTGGCTCAATGCTTTCGGCGGTGTGTTCGCGGGCCTGATGGTGATTCTGGGCTTTTCCGTCGCCCAGGGCTTGTCCCTCCTGTCGACTGTGTGGATTTCGTACTGGTCGGAGCAGGCGGCCAAGTACCCGGATTCGCAGATGTACTACGTGTACGTGTACATGGTACTGAACCTCGTCTACGCCGTGATGGTGTTCGTCCGCGTGATCATCCTGTACTTGGGCTCGCTCCACGCGAGTCGCTTGCTGTTCAACAATCTGCTCGAGCGCGTTCTGCGTGCCCCCGTCTCGTTCTTTGACACGACGCCGCTCGGCCGCATTGTGAACCGCCTGTCGAAGGATGTTTACACGGTGGACGAGTCCATTCCGTCCACGTTTGTTGGCCTCTTGAACACTGTGATCAGCGTCATGATCACGCTGGCGACCATCTCGTACGTGACGCCCATGTTCATGGTCATCTTGGTGCCCGTGCTCGCTGGTTACTACTGCTCACAGCGGTACTTCATCAAGACTTCGCGTGAGTTGCAGCGTCTGGACTCGATCAGTCGATCTCCGATCTTCGCGTTGATCTCGGAGACGCTGGACGGTCTCTCGACGATCCGTGCGTTCGGCGTTGAGGACAATTTCGTCGGACAGAATAACTACCTGCTGGACAAGAACCAGCGCGCGTACTTCCTGAACTTCACCATCAACTGCTGGCTGGCGTTGCGTCTAGAGTTTGTGGGCACGTGCATTGCGGCCGCTGCAGCGCTCTCGGCTGTGCTGGCGCATGGGACGAACGCTGCTGAAGGCACTGCCTTCGCTGGACTGGTGGGCGTTTCGCTGACCTACGCTTTCAGTGTCACGCAGTCGCTCAACTGGACGGTGCGCATGGTGAGTCAGCTACAGACGCAGATGGTGTCCGTAGAACGCATCCAGACGTATTCGGAGATGCCTACGGAAGCTGCGTTGGCGAGTACTGCTACGGCGAAGCCTAGTTCAGAGTGGCCAACGGCAGGCGTCATTAGCTTTAACCGCGTGAGTCTGCGCTACCGCGCTGGCTTGCCTCGCGTGCTCCGCGGACTGAGCTTCAGTGTGAACCCGAAGGAGAAGATCGGTATCGTCGGGCGCACGGGAGCAGGCAAGAGCAGTCTGATTGTGGCGCTCATGCGTCTTACGGAATTGGACTCGGGCTCCATCACCATCGACGGCGTGGATATCAGTAAGATCGGGCTGCATGACTTGCGCGCCAACATCGCGATCATCCCACAGGACCCGGTGCTGTTCTCAGGCACGGTGCGCTCGAACCTGGATCCGTTCATCCAGTTCACGGACGAGCAGATCTGGACGTCGGTCAAGCGCGCGTCGCTGCACAAGGCCGTGAGCTCGCTGGACGACTCCGTGGATGAGAAGGGATCGAACTTCAGTGTGGGGGAGCGGCAGCTTCTGTCGATCGCTCGTGCGCTCTTGAAGCGGTCACGGGTGATCCTCATGGACGAGGCCACCGCCTCCATTGACACGGAGACCGACCGCCAGATCCAGCAGAGCATCCGCGAGGAGTTCCGCGACTGCACGACTCTGACGATTGCGCACCGCATCAACACGATCTTGGACTCGGACCGCATCCTGGTCATGGAGAAGGGCTCGGTTGCTGAGTTCGGTCCGCCGGCAGAGCTCCAGCGGAAACCGGACGGTCTCTTCAAATCGCTCGTGGACCACTGGCGTCAGGGCAACGAGGAGTAAGAGGGCGCTGCTGAGCCAGGAGAAAGCTAGGAGCTGGAAATGGCTGCCGATGACATCGCCTTAACGACAGATATGGCTTCCAAATTCAATAAAATCGTGCATGTGATAGCCGGATTGCAAAGTGAGAGCGTTGTAGCACGCACCAGTTGCACCTCGCTGAGCGGATCGGACACTCCTACAAGTGGGCAGCTTTGGATACGCACGAAGTGCCCTCAGCGCAATGCGAGACACGCAACACCCAACTGTCTCCAGGCGCAAGAAGTTCAGAAACAATATGGTTGGGTGTCTCGTGTCTGTTCGTATATTTCATAACGTTTCACATTCAATATTTATCAGCAAACCGAATGTTCATGTTAATTGCCAGAATGAAATCCTATGTAAGTATAACCTGTATAAAATGTAGACAATTGCGAAGCGGTCCACAAACCCAAAGACGAGGTGGCGTGTGGTTGCGCCTAGATCTCGTGGGCATGTAACGCCAGCAGCACGACTCATCGACGAAGGCATCACCGATTGACGCTACGCTACCTCTAGCCTAGCATCTGCATGCTCTTGTGGAAGATGTTCTTGGCCGCGTTGACGTCTCGGTCGAGCACGCCGTGGCAGGACGAGCACTTGTGCACACTGTTGCCTCCAGATTGTCCATGATCTCACCGCAGCTTGAACAGGTCTTCGACGTGTACTCTTCTCCACACTCGATGACACATCCGCCAGCACGACCCATCTTGCACTTCAGCAGCATCTTGAACTTGAAGTGCGACTGCGCCAACATCGCTCGTGCAGCCGAGCTGCGAATTTTGCGCTTCTGTCGTTGGGTGGGATTTTGTTTGACTGCATCCGATGAAGTCGGAGGCGCACCGTCTGTTGCAACCAGCTTCTCGTACTTCCGCACCATCTCCGAGGTCTGGAACAAAGGCAGGGGGACTTGATTGCAGTTGGCCCGCCAGCCAACTTGAGAGCTTGTGGTGCATGTCTCCGACCATCCGCGTCACGTGACGATGCGTGAAGTGAATACATCTGCGAAGACGATAGCGGTGACGAGGAAGCTTTGTCTTGTCTTCATCCTTCGGCTTCTTTCGCTGTCTGACCTTCCGCGTGTGTTTGGCCTTGCTCTCGTCGTCCATTGACGCGAGCTTTGACTTCATGGCGTCGATGACTTCAAATCGTCTTTTGAGCACCGTGTACGCATCTTTCATGCTGAACGTTTGAACGTCGGGACCGTAGATCGTTGCGAAGTTGCGGACGCCGGGATCGGTTGCACACACACGAGACGACTCGGTCGGCTGGAACTCTACGAAGCGAGGGGCCGCGATGTAGTACTCCCCTTCGCGCAAGCGCTGAAGTCGAATGGAGTCTGTGGTCTCAGGAAACGTCTCGCGTAGTTCGATACCGTCGCTCTTCCCAAACCCAAAAAACGTCGGGTGGAACCGCACGTAGTCCTTCTCTCCGTGAACAATAGTTACTCCACGTCAACGAATCTCGATCGTGTTGGATGGCGCGAACTTGCTCTTGAACGTCAGTTCTGGAAACGAGGTCTTCTTCTCCTTCTCCCGCAACGCGAAGTACAGCACCAAAGACGACTTGACCGCCTTTATGAAGTCACGGAATGCTGAATCACGCACTTCGTTATGGACCTGAAGGTGCCGCTGCAGAGACCTCTTGTTCCGGAAGTATGCAGACATCGTCTTCATCTGCGCAGCCGGTCGATACTATACTTCTTCTCGAGTTCAGCCAGCGTCATCTTCTTGTCCTTGCTCGTTTTCCCTCGAAGCACCAGTCGTGTTGCGCAGTCCTCCTTGGAGCGAGCGACCATCTTGTTGTAGACCGCGCGATTCGTGGCGAACATATGCTCCAACTTCTCACGGTGAGTCGTGGTCGGGTACAGGCGCAGCTTGATGACGCTGTTGATTGGTTCCTTGCTCTCTTCGCTCAACTCCCCCACTGCGCGCAAATCTTCTTGCATGTCCTCCTGCGCAAGCGCTGCCGGCATTCGACTGGCTCGCCACGGACCCGACCTTGATGCATCTGAGAAGTTGGTGACGTCAAACCACGACGTGAGTAGAGGTTCCACCAGACGCTGGGACTCCGGCACGCGAAGCCCTTCCTCAGTTGCCGCACGATGCTTGCACTTCTGGGTCGCTTGTAGCGATGATGTGCCCGGCATCCAGCGATCCTCCGCCGCCGCATGCTTGAACCACTGTGATGGAAGCACAAGAATTCTTTCCTCTGTGGCGGCCTTCTGCTTCTTGGTTTGCTCTTGGTCTTGGGGTTTGGGCCGTCGGGAGGTCTTCGCTTGCGTGGAGGATTGGTCGCCATGGTGGCGAAGTACAGAATGAGAGGCGGCATTCGTGGAGAAGGAAGCCGTCACCCATTTGAAAAAAGAGGTCTTGAAGAATGAATTGTCATGGGCCTGATCCGTGACACTGACGTGTCAGTGTTTGTATTTCGAGGCGCCAGCCACGCCTCTCATTGGACGATGGGATGCACGAGCTTTGATGGCCTTTAATTGGTTTAAAATACCAATCTTACATAGTTTAGCCAAGTAGCGTCGGTATTCCCGATGAAGTATTCCCGCAGAGGGCTTTGGTTCAGGCTAAGCCTCCAGTCTACTTCAGAGTCATTTTTGACTCGTTTCCCGTATGTCTTCGCTCCCTCCTGTCATGCCACAAGCTCGCCGCACACGCTTTCTCAAAGCTTCACAGTGTGAGCCTAAACCGATTCAATAGTATTATAGCGAAAGAAAGAAAGTTAGAGAATCGTATCATTGTACTGCAACGACTCTCGTAAGTACGAGGATTACTTTACATTCGTGCAACATTACCTCATGAAGCCCTCCCCGCTTATGCATGAACTGCCCTATCCCCACCACCATCCTTGCTGGCTGGAAGCGCTCGCTTCATGGTTGTCTGCACAAGTGCGGTCGAGGATGGTGGACCGCTGACCAGAAGTCAAGCCGGACGCGGGATCTTGCAACGGCCACACAGCTGTATGCGCCTCACTCGCCAACCTTCCAGTCTGCGCAGAAGTCGCCAACAATGGTGTCGCTCTCGTATCGCGGAGCCATCGCGACTGCCGCTGTCGGAGGACTCGTGCTGCTTCCGATTGCAATCCACTTGTCTCGCAGCTCCAGGCGCTTGTCGGTCGATGAGAAGCAGCAGAGGAAACGATCAACCTCGACGGGTGGACGGCGTGAAAGGCGCAGAGCCGCTCGCCTCCGCTCGACGCTGCCGGTGCTGGAAAACACGCTGGATTTGATTCGAGCGGCCAGCAGTGTCCACGACTGGATGGCAGGCGCGTGTCGGCACTTCAGGGGCAGACCGTTCGTGATGAAAGCATTCGGTCTTCCAGATATGCTGGTCGTGTGCACCCCGCAGGCCTTCGAAGACGTGCTCAAGACCCAATTCCAGAACTTCCCCAAGGGGCCGTTCATGTGCGAAAACATGCGGGACCTGCTGGGTGAAGGCATCTTCGCGGTGGATGGCGGGCAGTGGATGCACCAACGCGGCATCGCCAGCAGTTTGTTCGGGATGCGGGAGCTTCGTGACTGTATGACCAACGCCATCGGACGCCACACGGTGGCTCTGCACGACATCTTGAAGCGCGCGAGTGCCACCAACGAAACGGTGGATCTGTTCAAGCTCTTCAACCGGTTCTCCACCCAAGCGTTCGCAGAGATCAGCGTCGGGATCCAGATGGACTGCTTGAATTCCGACACCGACCACCCTTTTCAGACGGCGTTC
>MBAC02009587.1:0-37998 GCA_001712635.2 Nothophytophthora sp. Chile5
ACTCTTTGGTTAGTGTATTTAACAAGCAATACCTTGAAACAAAGCGGACTGAGAGGCGATTGCGCTGCTATTTTGTAATTTTACATAACTGTCCTCTCTCCTTATTGTAACATCGGTTTAATAAGGCGGTTTGTGGATGCCATAAGCCTTTTCAGCATGAAACCCCTTTTTATAATACTAGTAACGCATCCCCGGATCAGTAGAAGGCACAGGAGAGCCAGAAATACGTTTAGCGTTTTGAGGTTTTACTAGCTGTTATCCTGATATAAAGCAACAGAAAACCTACCCACGACACTATTTCACGCAATAACATTTCAGATAATGTTTAGACATCATTTTACGTAAACGTGACATGATTTTAGGCGAAACATAAAAAGGCATTTATTGATTGACGATTTTCTTCTTCAGAGCGGTGTAACCGCTGTCGATTGTAGCCTCATCAACATAAAGAGACATTGGGAGAACTCCTTTTGGATATGAACTCTTGCGAACGCGGGGGATCTTATATCCGTTTCCATCCTCGTTCACAATAATCATTTCCATGACTTTTTGTAAAGTCAGGAAACAGGAGACTAGTGTAGTAATACTTATCTTCCTAAATGCTTCTTCAACAGTTTCAATGAGGCGATCTGTCTGGTTGGTTGGTTTTTTATACAGCATGGCTTGGATTGCGTTGAAGAAGCCCAGGTCCAGGATATTGCAGTCCGGGGAACGTGGTGGCTGACATACCATTTGGATATTCCACCCAGCCGCCAACCCCGCTGCAGTGACCTCGCCGTGGTCTTCAGATACGTGTGGCCCTGCATTGTCCTGCTGGACACGGATGACGGACGATTTCCGCCCTACTCAAATAAATTCAATACGTACAAATACAATTTTTAGGTTAGCTTGGGTGAAAACAAAATGTTCACAGATAAAAGCCAAATATTACCTGGTCACTGCGCTCGGATCGCTGAAAATACCTTTTCTTTCAGCATTTTGCTTCTTGTCATGGCAACGTTTTGAGTAATTGGAGTGCCCGCGGGTCGGTTTTTTGAGTCGCGAATAGCCAAAGTATTTTCGACAATTGGCCACAGCCCAATTTTACAGTCAAAATATCGTTTCCGACGGAAACTGTACCTTGGCGGTGCAACAGCAGCCAAAAACAAAACTTTACCAATGTAACGCTTGTTAGGGCAATCACGATAAGGCAAATTTTCGTCTGCAGTCAAATCGTTTCGGGTTGATGGCTTGCACATGTTGAACCACTTTTCATCGATGTGGACGACGTCGTACATGGCATCAAACGGAAACATTTTGGCACCTATTGCATTCAAATTAATAATATTATAAGTGTGAAACTAATATATTATCACAGGTTATCGTATAATAAGAGCTCCTACCGATTGGCTTCTGGACGTGCCATAAAGCCCACGTCAAGCGCTGGTTCTTGTGATCCGATGTGAGGGCGGACTTGACACGAAATATGTAGCGCCGGAGAAGCTTGTCGCTGAGATAACGGAACAACGTAGCGATAGGAATCCCGCTGGCTTCCTGTAGAGCGCGGAACGTCTGCCGCTGAGAGAGTGGGACTGCAGCGACGATCTGTCTAAACTCTTGATCTGTGTGCTTCCTGTCCCGCTTAGCATAGCTCCGAGCGGCGACAAGAGCACTCGGATCGTTGCGCATCTTCGCAATTCGCTGGACTGCGCTCCGGCTGAGCCCGAAGAAGTCCACGGCGACCTGGATTGTTCCGTGATCTAGGCGCCCTCCCACGCTTCGGTTAGCGAGAAAGAGCACCACAGAAACGCGTATCTCGGCCGAGATTGCCTTGCTGCCAAGGTGTCCGTGGCATCAGTGGAACAGTCTGAATGAACTGCCACTGGCCGTGCCGGCCTCTGCGATTGTGCTGATGTTGTAAGTTTTGAGGCGTGCCTTGATTTAGCTCTCAAAACCATTCATTTTATTGGAGCGACGGCAACCCACACAAAATATATTAGCCAATAAGGTGATTGTAACGTTTTGGTGTGAACCACAAAAAAAACAATTGAGTATAAATTCGTGGAACAGAGTAGTATGTCTCTACCTTTTGTAAATACTACGTAATTATGTATATGTAAAAACAGTGATCTATATTGCGTGATTTGCAAAAGTTGCCAATCAAAGCGCTCACTCTTCAATTTGACTTCTTCCGACCACGCACCATGTCTCCTTCTTCGGCTGGGTCCAGCGGCAGAAAGCAGAATGCTCTCGCAGATGACATCGTTCCCGAGTCAGAAGACGACCAAGACAAGGCCTCGACGCGCAAGACCAAGAAGACCAAAAGAAGGTCAGGAGAAGAGCTGGCTTCTTCGCGGCAAGACGACGAGATGAGAAGTCGACCTACCCGGACATGCGCTTCAAGAGCAAGTTCGCACCTTCGAACACCATCGAGGTCTTGGCGAGATCTCTCAAGAAGAGAGACCACAACGGACTGGATCAATTCGAATTCCACCCAGTGTTTTTCGGGGATAATGATGGCATCGCGCTTCATGAGAAGCTTTCGCCAATCTCCATGTCTGTTCGCTTCCAGCGTCTGCGCGAGGAAGAATACTACCTGATCGTTCCTCGATTCAAGGAGTTTCCTCAGTCCAAGACGACTCGGGTGTGCGCTATCGATCCGGGCGTGCGCATCTTCATTTCCGTGTACGACCCCGACGGCCGCACATTCAGCGTGAGCGACTCCCGCTCTGTCTTGAAAAGGAGGTTCGAGGCGATCGACGAGATGAAATCCATTCTCAAGCTGAAAGACAACGAGTGCAAGGAGATACACCCGATGAAAGTGCGCACGAAGACCAAGAAGGAGACCAAAAGCCCGAAGGCAGCCGAACATCGACTTCGCTACCGTCTTCGGAGACGGATCCGCTTCACGTCTCGCAAGGCTACTCGAGCCGTGAAGGACATGCACCAGAAGCTCTCCAGCTGGTTGGCGACGAACTACTACAACGTTCTACTGCCGTCGTTCCAGACGTCTGAGATGGTCCGCAAGCATTTTGAGGGAGAGGCAGCAGATGTCACTCCTGGGTCGTCGAACGAAGAGCGCGTTACTACCCGGCAGAAGAGGAATATCCCCAGTCCCACCGCAAGATCAATGCTCGCCCAGGCCCACTTCAAGTTCAAGCGGCTTCTGAAGCACAAGATGGAGCGGGCGGGCGGGCGAGTGGTGGACTGCGAGGAGGAGTACATCTCGAAGACGTGCCCTCGGTGCGGAGAGATAAAAAACAATCTCGGCGGCAACCACGTGTACACGTGCACCTTCTGCCACGCGGTGCTCGACCGAGACGTGAGCGCTGCGACAACCATCTTCCACAAGAACATCGGGCTACTATTTTAGAGCAGTCCATTACCGGCGTACCCTTCGTCGCGGAGACCTGCCAGACCACTGGCGGTATAGGCCCACGAGATCTGAATGTTCAGGTAAAGGAAATGGCCAATTTAGTAGAAATATCGGATGAGGCTCAGGAGGTGAGCTCTAACTTTGGGCCCAATTATCCGACAACGACAAAAAAAAAGTATATTTGAAAAGCGCGCAGTTTGCTTTATCTTGTGATTTTTTCTGAGAGACAACGACTCAAAATTAGAATTTGTGCTGTCGCTCCAGTACAGGTGATCGATTTTACACTTCGACCAGTTCTGTAGAGCTTATCGTACTGGTGTTTGTATACGCTGCAAATCTCAGTTTGATTTTCCTGGTGGCCGAAAGTTTGTCGGATGGTGCTGGACAAAATACCTGTCAATATGCATATATCAGTTGAGGGTTAAAACGTAAATTATACCATACTACAACAGTTATGCAGAAATATTTTCTTTGGCACAAAATTAACCAGGGCAATAACTGGCGCAGTGGAGTAGTTGTGGCCCAATCGCTCTCTGTGCCAGGGTTCAAAGCCCGACGCTGTCGTAATGACTACAGAGGCGCCAACGTATTAAAAAATATTGGTCACAGTTGGCGCGAGTACGAACGATGGTTTTGCATGAAAACATTGCATTTCAAATGTAGCTTAAACTGCAGCTTCTTCAACAAGTTTCTGCCTTTTGTTGATCCGCTTATGGGCGTCAGCCTTCACTTGGCGCTTGCGGGTCCTTACAGCTTCTTGTTCTGCGGCAATCTGGAGCAACAGCTCGTGGGTGAGCAAGCGACCCCCTACCGTTGTCGTGGTGCGAGTCTTGCTCTTCTCTCGAGGAGGCAGAAGGACCAATAATTCTTGCTGAACTACCGTTTTGACATGCAGCCAGGCCACTATGCCGAGGTCCTTCGGCGTACCGTTGCGCTGCTAGTGTCCAAGACTCTCTTCCATCTTCTCCTTCGCAAGTGGGAATAGACCACATCGTTAAAAGCCTGCCTTCACGTTGAAGGGGAAATTGCAGCTTTCCCACGCGATCCCAGCCAGACGTATAGCGTTCTCCTAGTCGATAGTGTAGTTTCCGTCTTCGCTGATGAAACTATGAATGAGTGGCCGCAGTCTGCTCTTGAAAGAACCGAAAACGGCAACGTCAAGTGGCTGGAAAAGATGGGTTAAGTTGGCTATACAGACCAGTAGGATGGACAAGCTCGCAAGCTACTGCGATCACCTCACATGGAGTAGTGGGACGAGCACCCGTCCATAATCAGAACGAGCGGGCGTGGAGTTGTAGCGGGACTGATGATGCAAAGAAAGCTAGCCAACGAATGAATAGCATCGTGTTCATGAACCCAGAATCGGTTATCGCCACCGCTGATCCGCTAACGCCACAGTTCGCCATCACATTGAACCGCACAGTCTTGCCCGGAAGGATGAAAACGGGAGGGACGACGAGCCTATCATCACTACCACACGCAACGAAAGTGAGGTGGAAGCTTGGATGTACCTCCTGACTCCACACGTTTCCTGAGCCGCGGAAAGCGATGACGCGATGGCTTCTCTTGCTGGATTCGAACGAGGTTTCATCCATGTTGAACACACGCCGTGCATCAATCTCCTCCTTGATATAGACGCTGGTCAACGTGTCGAACAGCCGCTGCACATCTGATGCGTCGACGCTATTCCGGACCTTTGATATAGACTGAGCGGTGCGAACCGACAGAGCAGGATGGCGCTCCATAAAACACCGGTACCAACCATCGCCCACGCAGCGCTTGAGTAGCATTTCGGCGATCGCGCTGGCCTTCGCAATTACAGCGCCACGTTCGACAAGATGGTGGACCTGCTGGCGCCCTACCACCCACTCGTAAAGGCTCTCCTCTGCTTCTGGGGGCAGGAGCGGCGCGGGACCACGACGCTTCGGGTCTCGCGTCTCGCCTTTGCGGGCGACAGCCACCCACTTGACCAGCGTGCTGTTCTTGATGCTCGAAATCTTGCTCACCCGTAACATTGACTCGCCGCTGAGAACTTGAGCAACAGCGTCATCTTAACGCTCACTAGAGAAACCTTCTCTTGCTTTCTTCATTCTGCTTCTTCGTTGCGTGTGGTTTTGCGGGGAATGTTCACTGGCTCCCAGAAGTCCTCTCTTCTGCCGTGATACATCCGATATGAAAAGAAATACTCATCTTCATGGTTATAATCAATAATATCATGCTATTATGAATGATCATTGCTATTGGGTAAAATTCAAATGGTGGAGACGCCAACCCAAATGATCGCAAAATTGAGATTTGCAGCGTATACAAACACCAGTACGATAAGCTCTACAGAACTGGTCGAAGTGTAAAATCGATCACCTGCACTGGAGCACCAGCATAACGCCAAATTTTGAGTCGTTGTCTCCCAGAAAAAATCACAAGATAAAACGACCTGCGAGCTTTTCAAATATACCTTTTTTTTATCGTTGTCCGATAAATGGGCCCACAGTTAGAGCTCGCCCCCTCAGCCTCATCCGAAAAGTCTACTAAATTGGCCATTTCCCTTAACTTTGGTTAGCATAGAACAAAAATGATGAAATATGCTGCTAGGATTGGCTAAATATTCGCGACTCTCAAACGCCACATATCATTAGAGCCAACTCCTGACATGCTGGGCGGGGAAGGTGGGTGCGCGGCGACGACGGGGCTCCGTTGCGCCCTCTTACGCACTGACGTCTGTGCGTGCAGGTTGCAGATGCGAGGCGCTCGCAGCGGAGCGCGACATTCGTGTGGCGCGCTGGCGGGAGCTGTGCACGCGATTCTACTACCACCAGGACGTCGCAGCTAAGCGCGTACTGGACTACTTCGAGTCAAGTAAAGTGGATCAGATCACGTGAGTCTTCTACCTATTTCCCATAGCATGTGACACTTGCGGAGTCCAACGAGATGCCGCTATGCGCATTTGTTGCTTAAATTTGGCCACTTGTGCTGCGTTTTACAGCATCTTGACTTCTCAAGGCGACGCGGGATCAGTGGAAGAAGCGCAATTCACGCAGCTTGTTGTGTTCCTTGGTTTGCGCAAGTGCATGCAGCCTGGACACGAGGCGTTCTTCAACCAAACGTGAGTATTATAGCTGTATTTAGACTCAGGAGGCGGCAGAGGCTCACAAGAAGCCAATCAATTGGTTATGCGGGGCAGAATTCAAGTGTTGGAAGTTGCGAAGAACGATGTGCGCGCGGGATATCACACGCACATTGCCCACCAAAAGGTATGCGCTCCTCCTGTGTCATCTCTTAACCATTTTGTAAGTTCAACTGCTCACTGCTGATGTTGCCTGCGATGGTGATGCAGTACGCGGAGTTTGACAGTCACGCGACTCAACAGCAGGGGACCAGCTACGATCTCTCAGTCGACGCTAATGGACCGCAGAGGCTGCTACTGCGGGTGCGCCACGATTATCTGCGGACCGCCGAGAGCCAGTCGCTCATGATTCAGCAAGTGGAGACGTTCATCAACACTCACATCGCCAACATCGGCTGCCATCCGTTCCTAGCGGGCCTGCACGCTGTCTTCGGGTGGAATCTAGAGAGCTCGGCCGTTGTGGCATGGAGACGTACGTGCTGTGTTATTGTGCTGGTCCTGCTACCGTTTTGTGGATCTTTCACCCACGAAAATGATCCATATCCTGTGTGTTATAGTGTCTGACGCAGTGCTCGTTGAGAGCGGAGGGCCTGAGTTCGCGGGCGAGGTACTTAGCTTCCTGGTCCGTGTACTCAACTTCGGACACTGCTACAGTGACGAGTCGGACGACAATACCCGCGGTGGACACAATCGTGCCACACTTGTCAAGTGTCGCGAGTGGCATCTAGATCCGTATCTGTCGGACGACGATCTCCGTCTGCTCATGCGGTGCCTCCCATCTGCGCGTCGACTCGAGGGAGGACCCACAGGCGCCAAGCGACCAACGGACACGGACCGCATGAATATCCACGGCCAGTTCGACGAACAACATAGGTTTTTTGATCGGTGGTGCGTTCTGCTGTAGGAAGGTGGCGTACCACAGCTGGAACGAAGGGGAGCGGAACATGGCTTCAATGCGCTTTCGACCTGATGGCAATCGCAACTCTTGCTTTTTCTGCATGAGCTCAGCTCAAGAATAGCCAAGTCGATGGCACTTATATTTGGTATCGATCGAACGTCTAAAATCTATGCAAGCGATGCTGTTTTGCCTCTCAGTTTCCTAATTCTTGGCGCGTCAACCACGTGCAAAAGCCGATGGGTGAGCTGCTCCGACGTGCTTGATTCTGTGTCAACTGGTATAGTGCGTGGAACGCCCCATTTCACACGGCGGGATCAGAGGCCAGCCGAGCCAGTTCATAACTGACCTGCAAGCTCCGCACAGCTGCGATGCAACCCATTTGCTTCTATTGACGGGAGCTGCTCAAACGAGTTGAAGTTACATGAGTGATGGTCGCACTGAACCATGAATGATGATCCTGCTTTCGGTCAGCGTTTTGTTACGAGACCATCACTCACAAAATGCAGCGAGTTTTGGTTGGCCAAAATAGTCGGATTGAAGGATTTTCTGCCAATACACATTGGTCCAAATCCATCTGCCGGTGAAGCCACAAACGCGATCATTTTCAGAAAAGCAAATAGCAAAGCAAGCAGGAATGGCGACTGAAGCGCTCGACATGGAGGCGATCTGCGAGCAGTGGAGAGGTGCGTTCACCTCGCTTCTTCTACTAAGTGGGCGCCAAAGCAGCTCACAATCTGTTGTGTTTATGGGCGTGTGCGTATTCCTTACCGTCGGGGTGATAATCGACGCGTAAAACAGCGGAGCAACAGGAGCTGAAGAAGCAGTTGATCGAGCACGATGTGGTGCACTGGAAGCTCAACGAAGCCGAGCACGAAGACGAAACCGCTCCCTCGGATGGTGCAACGTGCCAAACACTGCGCCATGTTGCTGGCGTGGACATCAGCTTCCTCAAGGGCTCGAACGAACACGCCTGCGCCACGATCGTTGTGATGACGTACCCGGCACTTACCGTGGTGTATGAAGCCTTCACGTACGTGTCGCTCCCCGCGCCGTACATTGCTGGTTTTCTGGCCTTCCGGGAGGTGCCAGCGCTGGCAAAGCTGTTCGAGGACCTCCGTCGACGCTGTCCAGGTACGTGAACCCTCCTGGGGGGAAAGAAGGGTTCATCTGCCTAATGTAATCGACTGGTTGTGCCTCATGCCGCAGAACTCCTTCCAGACGTGACGCTGGTAGATGGCAATGGGATTCTGCATCCGCAGGGCTTTGGTCTGGCCTCCCATTTTGGCGTGCTGATGAACACCCCCACCATTGGAGTGGGCAAGACGTTCCTTCACGTGGACGGCCTTACAAAACCCGATGTGAAGGGTATGATGGCGAGGGCCAAGGCTGAGCATCGCGATTCGGTCAAGTTTCAAGGGGAATCCGGCAAGGTATTGCCTTACGCTGTCCTTTAACTGATGGCGCATTTAGCTGTGCGCCTTGGTCACCTGTGCAGTATGCTGACATTGCAGTTTGATTTGCGTGCAATGACTCTTTAGGTGTGGGGAGCAGCTCTGTGTGGCACGGCCGGTGCAACTAATCCCGTCTACGTGTCCATTGGCCACATGTTATCGCTCGATTCGTGCGTGGCGATAGCACAGTCGTGCTCGAAGTATCGCGTCCCCGAGCCGATTCGCCAGGCAGACCTTCGCTCGCGAGAGGAGATCCGACGATGGGAGATGGCTGGAGCTGTTGATATGACGCTCGACTCCTACCAAATATTCCTGCCTTAGCGCAAAAGACCAACAGGAACAAATTGAAGACGTTCCAAGCAGCGCATCTGCAAACGGAACCCTTAATTATTGGACTGCTTCGTAAACTCCGACCTAGCATTTCGCCCGGACTGGATAAAACGCCATCATCTTGCAGGATGAGTGCACTTCTCGCCTTCATAAAGGCCCAGACCCAAGGCGGCGTGGCGGCGGATTCAACAAGACTCATGGAACAAGAGACTTGAGACCGCACACACACAATTATCTCCTTGATTTCGAGATCTGGTTAGCCGATCAAATGAATTTCCGTAAATAAGGAATTCGGCTTTTGGTCCAAAATGACAGCTCTTCCAACTTCGAATATGTGATGTTGCACGCCAACACATACACGTCCACAACCAGTAGCACCGACAAGATCATGTCTTTTGTATGTTTGCCTTTTTGCTTGAACGCGTTGCTTCTCAGTTGTGCTCGTCACTTTCTGGTCTCTTTTTTCTTATTGGGGGCTTGCTGGAGATCACTTGTGCCAGAAAGTGCTCACTCTCACTTCAGGACAACGTGCAGTCTGCGGGTTCAAGACCACCGAGGCCAGCCATCGTTGCTCCGAGCAAGCGAAGTGCGGCCATAATGGAGTTCGTCGCCGCCGACGGCAGCTTGGTGTGCGCTTTGAATCGCGCTTTGCCACTTACCGGTCGCGAAGAGGTTCCACGCGAGCGACAAGACCGGCTAAGGTTCGCTGCGGCACCCGCAGTTCACATCACCGTCCTCTCCGCCACGAATCTGACGACCACCGGCTGCTCAGTGAATGCGTTCTGTGAAGTTGCCGTCGGAAGTGCTTCGTTTAAGACGTCTGTGGTGAAGCACCAGCGTTCTCCCGTGTGGACGGCGGGTAACCAGGTGTCGTTTGCTGTACCCAGAGAGGACATGGCGATAGAGTCCGTGTGCTCGACAAGCACCTGTTTCGCTCGAACCGATTGGTTTCGGTGGTGTCAATCCCATTGAAGTCGCTGTCGGATATGGGGAAGACGACCACCCAGTACCCCTTGCAACTCGCTAACTGCTCGGAGGGATCTGCCCTGACACTGTTGCTGGAGTACGCGAACAAGCAGAAATGGCGCGAGGACAAAGTGAATTCGACTCGTGGTGATGGCTTCAGTCGCCGGGCTTCTGGAACTTCGCTTGATGACGTGGGCGAACTGGCAGAAGCTCAGCTCGTGGGTGATAAAGCCACACCCCGTGATTCCACCACAGACGCGAGCGGTGTCTCTGAAATTCCTTCCGAGCCTAAGCGTAAGTATAGACGCCGCGGACGGCGCGGTGGTCGCAATGAAAGACGTAAACGGCACCGGAAAGAGTGAGAAAGTGACAAGACAATGCAAAGACCAGCAGATGCTCTACGTGCGATGCCAGTGCTGGAATACACCGCGCGCTACTCCCCAGCTTCATTCGGTATCGAACGGCTGCAACGCCAGGTTGGTTGCAACGTGCAGGAATAAATTTCCACTCAAAGTTGCGTTTTTCTCTACAACTACAGACGCGGCCATCGAGAAGGCCACGCGAAGCTCAAGGTGGAGGAGGTGCACGTTGAGAAGACTTTAAGGAGGGGCACGAGCCCGTCGCGCGCGTGATTAACGAGCTGCCGCCACGGAGAGTCATCGCTGCGTACGTCTTGGTCGCTGTGGTGGGTAGTTGAAGGAGTGGCATATGACTCCGAGTCTTATGGCGGCTTGGGTGTGCGAACTGAAGGGAGATCGCTGTCCAGCAGAAGCGGCTGGACGAGGCGACGACTGCGGTCCAAGCGGTGGACGATAAGCTGGATCTACACCAAGCAGTTCGCGCTGCTCATGAACACGATCCGGAATCTGAAGACAACGATGGAGGAAGACGCCGAGATGGAGGAGCAGAACGCGGACGACGACGAAGAGATGGAGGTCGTGGAACAGTTTGGCAGGACGACGTGATGAGACGCAGGCAACCGCGGATGTTGACATGGGGTGGATGTAGAAGAGCCCAAGGGGATGCTGGAATCGCTGGAGGAGGTATGTGGAGCTGGTTGTAGTATCAGGAAGTTCTGTCAGAGGAGTGCTAACTGTGTCCTCACATGTACGTTTTGATGCGCTCCAGCATGTGGACGCGGCCCTGCTGCGTGACGATCTGACTGTCGTGCGTCGCGTGCAGGCGCTGGCGTGGAAGACGAAGGAAGCCCACCAGGCCCAGTTCTCCAAGGAGCCGCAACTCAAGCAGCAGCGTTTGCAGGAAGAAGCCTGACGCCGCCCTCCGCCGATCAGCAACTCACGAAGGACCCGGAGCAAGAGGAGAAGCAAGAGGAGCAGCAGGAACTGCAAGAGGGTCAAGAAGATGAAGTGGGTGAGCAGGAGGAAGAAGGAGGGCAGCAGTCATGAAGGGCAGGCGGTGCCTCTTCACTTCGCTTCGTATTTAATGATTTGAGTCAGGAATCGCATTCCCAGCTGAGCTTCTACGAGGTCAAGCGCTGTTCATGCCTGCTCGAAGCCCGTACGTGAGCTGCTTGAAGTGGCAGTGACTCTGTATATTCAGCGATACGTGTAGAAGATCAAAGATTGGTCGCGTTCTTTCAATTATGCGGTGACGGGATGAAGCATATTCAAGTAACGCATTCACCAACTGCTGATCTTGGCCGCAGTATCTTGGATCTGGCGGCGGCGCGGATTGCTCCGGCGCCGGCTTCGCCGCACCAGCGGTTCTTGGTCGCAGTATCTTGGATCTGGCGGCGGCGCGGATTGCTTCAGCGCCGGCTTCGCCGCACCAGCGGTTCTTGGTCGCAGTATCTTGGATCTGGCGGCGGCGCGGATTGCTCCGGCGCCGGCTTCGCCGCACCAGCGGTTCTTGGTCGGAGATCATATTGGAGCTGGCGGCGGTGCGGATTGCTCCGGCGCCGGCTTCGCCGCACCAGTAGTTGTCGGCAGCAGTTTAATCGCCGCAGATACCCGCCAGGGTAGATACACAGTGGGGGCGGCGCCGTGCTATGAGGGCGGAGTCAGAGAGCGCGTAGAGAAGCAACAAATCGCGACGGCAGATCTTGTCGGCCAGCGCCGGCTGTGAGACGGCAGGCTTGGGGACGCTGCCGAACTGCACGTCGTCCTGGCAGCCGCTGCTGATGCTCGACCCTCTGAGGTCTTCGTTGTCGACGGTGGAGGCGCAGGAAGTGCGCTCTGTCGCGGCCACCGGACACTTGCCGCCCACTTCACCGATGATCCGCCCGCGCTTAGCCAGTCGGAGCTCGAAGCGGCGAAGCGCGAACTGTAGCCACGCGTACCACGTCTCGTACGTGGCTGCGTCCGGCGCACAGAAGTGAACCACCTTCTTGCGGAAGACGTATGCTATGCTGAACCGCAGGCGGCGGGTATCCCGCTCAGATCGCCGCTGAAGCTGCACGCGCTGCAGCTGCGGGTCAAGGACGATCTCCTTGTCGCTGCCGAAGAAGACAGCGCGCGAGATCATGATTGCGGGTGGCGCGTGCTGATCCACCCGGCGATCGTAGACCAGGCGGACCAGGGCGTCGTGCCTGGCATGGCCACACAGAATTAGCGCCTAACTTCAACACCACACGCACACATTAAACGATAGATAAAGGTCCTTACCAGACGAGGGGACCGGTGCGGACCTTCATCAAGGTGCACAGCGCTTCGAACGGGGCGGAAGACATGACGTGTCTTCGCAGATCCGGAGGCAGCGGCGGGGTCTCTGCTTGCGCGGAAGGAGGCGAGAAGCGGAATGATCACCGCGAAGAGGCGCGAATCTAGCCGGTTCGTGGGTAGGGTTTCCTTTGAATCCACCCAATCGAAAGGCGGGATTTGAACTTGAAGTGATTTCATTGGATGGAATAGATCGTGCTAAGCCAATCAAAAAGCTTTCTGTCTGTTTGAACGCCAACGCCGAGATTGCCAAGGCATACAAAACCTAGGACGGATCCACATGGATACCATAACTGGTCCGCTGTAAAATCCCCAAAGTTGTTGACTAGATTAGGAAGAGAAGTCCCTCAAAACGTGTCACTTCGACGCCACCAACTGTCACGGCGACCCTGAGAGCATAGATCCCGGAGAGGACCCCTTTAGCGGCGCGGCGTCCAAGGCGTGCTTCTGCACCTTGCACTTGGGCTCGTCGTTGTCAGCGCCTCGGTCTTCTCCGCCTGCATATTGCTTCGCTTCTCCAGCAGCAGATCGATCATTCTGAGACCCAGCTCCGTGCTATCCGCAAGCTGTGCGCTCCATGTTGACGATGTGCCGAATGAGCAGCGAGTGGTGGCGTCTCATCGCTGCCATGCTGCGAGAGCCGCATGCACTCCATGCCACTGGATTCCTCCTCATTCTTGCAGTCCGCTCTTTCATCGACTGTTCGCGGTTTCGCGTCCGGCCGGCGCTTTCCGCTGCTGCAGACGTGCTGCTTGGCGTTGGGGTTCTCGCCGTTCGTCGCTATAGATGCCGTGTGCCACCAACTCATCCTTGATGCCCACCTTCTTGTCCGAAGTCAAGTTCAAAGGCGGAATGTTGGTGAGCACATGCGCTTAGAGCGTGAGCCCCAGTGGAGCCGAACTGCTTGGGGGTCACGTGCAGGGCGGCAGCACCGCTCCAGCATCACCAAACGGAGAGCGAGAGAAACTGCCGTAGGTAGCAGCTGCCCCTCCTCTGGAGCAGACAATCTCCTCTCATGTTCACAGATGGCGCCATCGTACGCAAGGGTATTGTCCAGACAATCCAGATGCTCGAAGGTGCTGGCGTCGAAGAGCTGAAGGGCGTCCTTGTTCAGTCCATATGCCACCAATGGGCACGTCTCGGATGTTTGCTGAACGGCGGCCAGACTAACGGCTTTCTCGCCACTCACTGAGCACGTTGACAGTGGTTGTACGCTTGTCGTGCGGGAGGGGGGAGAGAGAGAGAGAGATCTTGGCGCCCGTTACTTGCTGATTGGGTAGGCTGATCGTGGGTCGTTAACTGAGCGAGTTGAGATCCCAGATGCAAATCGCCGCGTCCGCTGCTCCGGAAAAGATGCTCGCGAGCTGGGCAGCGACGCACGTGACCCGCGGACTGCGAGCCAACAGCTCCAAAGCATCCGAGCTCGCCGTGTCACAGAAGTCCGGGGAGTGGACCACGGCGTGTACTGGGCGTAAGTAGACGAGAGCGAAGGGATCGCTTCCTCTTGCAGTTGCTGCTCTCCATGCGGTTGCTTTCATCATGATTGGTGGCGGAATCCGAGCAGCCACTGCGTTTCCGGTTCAGGTGTTTGGCGCGTGTCGATTCGGCATGCACAAGTCTCACCCATGGCCTCAATGGTGAGGCCACGTGCGTTCGAGTCAACACAAGTGTCGTCGAATTGGAGGTTACTCGCCGCTAGTGCGAGGCGAGCGGGGCGCCAGTGCAGACGACGCAAGGGCCGGAGTCTGTAGCTGAGAAGGAGGCGCCACCTTCCTTGGATAGAGGAACGCCTGCTGACACTCAGCCTCCAGGCGCTCCTCACATATGATGCAACCACGACCGAGAAAGCGCATTGCTTCCGGAGCGTATAGAAGGTCGTGCTTGCGCGCCATTTCCGTCGAAGGTCAATGTGAAGCATCAGCGCATTGAAGAGTGGCGGAACGGCCACGAAGAGGAGCGGCTGGACGGGTAACGCGCGAGCAGTGAAATGCGAGTGCCAGCAGCGCTGACATGACCCAAAGCCGCGCGATGTTGGCGTCGAAGCATCCGTTGGCACTGTTCCACGTCCACAGAAAGACCCGGTCCGTGGATTTCTCCACGCGGTTCTACAGCTCGAGCGTGGCGATTCCGCCGATGGCACCCTCGATGCTGTGCTTCTCGAGATTACGAAGCTGCCGAACTTCCACGAAGGACAGCGCGTCGCAGACGACGGGCGAGGACGTTACGTCACCGGAATCGTGGTCACCACGCTGGCATTCTGCGGTCCAAGCTCCTCGGTGCTGGCCTGCACGGATGACACGGACTCCGCCTCGTCACGCTGACGCCGCGATCCGAGTCGCTGCACGAGCCGACACGCCGTAGCAGTCAGTTGGAACAGCTAGACACTTATAGCTCGAGGGCCCGTCATGCCATTCCACTCCGAGGGGAAGGCGTGCAGTCCGAACGGCCCGCAGATCGCTGGCCCAACACCACAGCGCTGAGGATAAACGATGACGCGTCAGTTGGGAGCTCTTAAGTATCTTGAAGATCCTCCGGGCTTAGCGCCGTCGTGGCCAGCAGCAGCTCGCCCGTCAGTGTTTGTGACGGCTGTCGCGCGAATGGCGCCTGCTGCCGCAGGCATCTCGGACGTCGCGCGTAGGCGCACATGCATGTGGTGCGCAGCGTGCAAGGTCTGTCGGCAGGATCAGAATCTGATCCTGTCATTATCAGATAATTCCCGCACTTTACCTGAAATATACGGTACCGCGACCGCGTGATTCAGATTCTGAATCATCAGATTCTGATGGCGTCCGTTACGGATCTTCCGCTGACAAGGTGAACAGCTAACTCCCAAGCCCAGTTGAATCTGCCCAATTCAAAGCGAAGATGACCGAAACAACCGACCGTGACCATGCAGAGGACGGCGCCATGGCGCCTGCGACGACCGTGCAGGCCGTAGAGGGCTTCTTCGCCCCGAAGCCGACCGTCGAGGCCGCTAAGACCACTACTCCATCGCCGCTTTTCAAAAGGTATGAGCTGGTGTCATCCTCCTGGGCGGAATTCCAGCAAATGTTCACGCAACTGGAGAAAGGAGAGGGCGTGGATGGCGCCCTGCGACGGCTCAAGGTGGTGTACTTCGTGCGCCACGCCGAGGGTTTCCATAACGAGGCCGATCGGCTGTACGGCACCGAGCGCTGGGAGAACGAGCTGGCGCTGACGGAGGCGTATCTGGACGCGGATCTCACGCCCTTTGGCATCAGCGACGCTCAGAGCAAAGGTCCACCGAGCGTGAAGGCGGAATTGGAGCGAGGCATGCCGCCCATCGAGCGCGTTGTGGTCTCACCGCTCTCCCGCGCTATCCAGACGGCGCAAAACTTCTACGCGAAGGATCAGGTGCCGGATTCGCCCTTCGTGTGCCTTGAGGGCTGTCGGGAGGTGATGGGGCGCCATACGTGCGATAAGCGTCGCCCGCTGTCGGAGATCAAGCGCAAGTTCCCGAGCGTGGACTTCTCGGCCTTGACAGACGAGGAGGATCAGCTCTGGTCCCCGACACACCGCGAGACCACAGAGGAGATCGAGGCCCGTGCTCGAGCGTTTTTGCTGGAACTCTTTGATGCGATTCCTGAGCGCCACGTGACTGTGGTGACGCACTCGTGCTTCATCGAGGCGGTGTGCTCCGTCGCCTTGGGCATCCAA
This sequence comes from Nothophytophthora sp. Chile5, assembly GCA_001712635.2. NCBI lineage: Eukaryota > Oomycota > Peronosporomycetes > Peronosporales > Peronosporaceae > Nothophytophthora > Nothophytophthora sp. Chile5. Next base: position 16,478 of record MBAC02009587.1, read on the forward strand.
AGATTCCACCCTGCCAACTGCGAAGTGGTGCCAATCGTCCTCGAGGCGATTTGACTGGGTCTTACACGCTGTTATACCAGCTTCACAAGCAGAGGGAGGAGCAGTTCGGCCATTGCATCGAGTTGCCCCCTCCACTTCCATTTGAACTCATCCCAGCGAGATCAGAGGTCAGTAGATACTTGCGGCTGAGCAGCAGCGGTTTCGTCGCTTTTGGCTGATCTTATCGGGACTTTACCCAGTTTTAACATCGTGCAAATTGCTGTTAAAACGCGTATAAACACAAGATTACGTTTTCTGGCTGTGGCCGTTTGGGCGCGTCAGCCATAATCCTCAGAATCTGATGAGGGGCGGAGTATCCGTTACAGATTTACTCGTCCATTTCTCCCCACAAGCCAAAGCGAAGCCGCCCGCCCCGCCGCTCAGTGACCAGCGAACATGACGGAGACGGCCGACACCAGCAAAGACAACGCTGACGACGGCGTCGTGGCATCTGCGACGACCGTGCGAGCTGTGGAGGGTTTCTTCGCCCCGAAACCGGTCGCTGAAGCCGCGGATACGTCGACTCCATTGCCGCTTTTCAGAAGTTTCGAGCTGGCGCCTTCGTCCTGGGCGGAATTCCAGCACAACTTGACGCAGCTGGAGAAGGAGGAGGGCTTGGATGGCACTGCCCGACGGCTGAAGGTCGTATACTTCTTGCGTCACGCGGAGGGGATCCATAACGAAGCCCACACGATATACGGGTCGCCACGCTGGGAGGACGAGTTTGCCCGCACGGAAGCGTTTCTAGACTCGGCTCTCACGCCTTTCGGCATCAAAGACGCCCAGAATAAAGGACAGGCGAGCATGAAGGCGGAATTGGAGCGAGGTATGCCGCCCATCGAGCGCGTCGTGGTCTCCCCGCTCTCGCGCACCATCGAGACGGCGCAGAACTTCTTCGCGAAGGACCAGGTACCGGATGAACCCTTCGTGTGCATTGAGAGTTGTCGCGAGATCCTCGATTGCCACACGTGCAACAAGCGACGGTCAATGTCGGAAATGAAGCGCAAGTTCCCGAGCGTGGACTTCTCGGCCGTGACGGACGAGGAAGATCTGCTCTGGTCCTCGACGCATCGTGAGACCACGGAGGAGATCCAGACCCGCGCTCGAGTCTTCTTGCTGGAACTATTTGATGCGATCCCCGAGCGCTATGTGGTCGTGGCTGGACATATGAGCTTTATTGAGGCGGTCTGTGCTGTCGCTGCGGATACTCAAGTGCGCCTTGGCAACTGCGAAGTGGTGCCGATGGTCCTCGAGGCGATTTGACCGCGTGGCAAACGCTTGCCAAACGTATCTGCAGCATTAAACGGCAGAAGCAGGCTGGACATCTTATTGAACGCCATTCAGTTCATTTTCCTTGAGCATCTGAGCCAAATGGCGTCGGTTTTTCTATCGCTATTCTGGATGGTCGCGAGGGTTCTCGTTGCATGTGCTCCATCTTCAGTCTGGATCCTAATCTCGAAAGGTCACGCTGCTTTCCGAGCAGCGACTGGGAAAGGAGCACAAACGCAAGGAAACCATGGGCAATCTATTGAGCACGTCCCCGCCTCTTACAGATGCCGAAAAGAAGCGGATTCTACCCGACGCAGGCGGCGCGAACTCGCCAACAACAGCACCTGGTGATCCGCTGTTTCTCGATGAGGTGAAGGCTGAGCAGGCCGCGTGGAATCAAGAGAGCCGTTGCCGCACGATTCAGCGCTTTTTTGGATGGCTGCCAGACTCACCGGCAAGTTCTGCTTGTGTATCGAAGCTCTCCAGCTGTTTAGCTGCCTCAGCTAACGCGCTCTTACCGTTGGTTTGAACAGGGGGAGGTCCTCAAGAAGGAGCAACAGTATCCAGCGTTCACCCGCCGTCCCCCGTGAGTCTCTTGCGTTCATTTGGCTGATGTTGATGTTGAAAGCATCACTGACGGCGTTTGCTTACCTCCAGCTCCTTCGGAGTCGACGTGGGCAACCGCATTGCTGTCATTGTGGCCATTCAACGGCTGTATCGTCGATATCGCTTGTTACGCACTTGGCATGATCTATCGGAGCGCATGCTTCAGCTTGCACGTAATCGATTAGCAGCCCAGCGAGCTCTGGAAGAAGAGGAGATCTCGGCAGCCAACTTCCGTCTCTTGCTGGCGGGCGGCTTCTCAGCCAGCAAGGTCTCCATCTCCGGAGCCTTGAAGACCATCCAGTTGCGGCTGGTTCTGAACCCGGAGGCTGGAGAGTGCTACCTCACGTGGACGCCATCACGGAAGCACAAGCCGAGGATCAACCTGCGTAAGTGCCAACTTGATTACCTGTAGGTCGCTCGCTCCTGTGATTGTCAGGGGGAGCTAAAACAAACTGTTCGGTGTATGTACTAGACGATGTAGAGCAAGTTATCGCGGTCTTGAAGGAAGGCAACGTGGAGGCGCCGCGACTTTCGAAGAAGGTGAGCTGCCGTCGCGGACTCCTCATTCTGTGCAAGAGCCACCACCGGGGCCGAGTTGTGCTCGAAGTTGGCTCCAAGCAGGAGCGCGACTTGCTCTTGCGTGGGTTTGACCGGTTACTGGCCGAAATGAACTCGAGCGAGCCCAGTCTCGACGGCGCTGGAGCAATCCGGAAGCAAGCCCCACGGCGTCAGAGTGTGCTCCAATTCTTTGAGGCTGTGGACGAGTCCCGTCTCTCCCCTCGGTCCCCCAGCAGCTCAGAAGTGTTTCCTTCCGACTCGTCACCGCGGGCATCATCAGCGATTGCTCAGCGCCGTGCATCGCTGGTGCAATCGCCGCCTCGAGAAGATCCGGCCGTGTCGAACCCCAAGGAAATCTCCATCGGGAGTGAACCAGCACGAATCGACACCAAGTCCATCGAGCACTTTTATCAGACGCGCTTCGACGACTCCCCCGATGACTCGACGCCCCATGCGCCACTAGCATCGCGGGAGCCAAACGCAGCAATGTGAATGGGACTCGGATAGCGGAACTATCAGAGAGCTACCTGCTTCACCCGCTTTAGATGGTTAGCGGCTCAGATCGATATTTTGACGAGGTGATGCTGGGAGGCGATTCTTATACGACATGTTGATTGTGGTTAAATCAAATAGTATAGGCATACAACTGCTATTGCTACTTGCTTCTAGCTGCTGGTCTGCTTTGCTGATTGCTGTTTTCTGTCAACCAATGTCTGTCGCTTCCTCGGTATCTCCGGCCACAGCAACTCCGGCATCCGGGAGTTGTTTGTGGAGGTTCACTAGACGACAGCTGCTCGCATCAACTCCGCTTCGCTTCGCAGCGCTCGGAAGATCCATGATGCAGCTACTCCGCTTTCGATCGGATAGGGCACCGCCTGTTCCAACTGATCATTCTCTGGAGGTGGTCCTTGGCCACGAACAGCAGTGTATTGGGGACTCGAGTGGTGCGAAGGACTTCAGCGACACCCTGGTACGGCAAATCAAAGACGCATGTCTTGTTCACAGACAACAAAACGTCGCCGAGCTCAATCAGGCCGGTGGCTGTGGCATGGCCGCTCATCTTAAACACGATGGCTCCATCGACGTCGAAGCCGCATCGTCGCGCATCTTCGAACCTAATCCCAGTAGGGTCTTCGGGGAAAGCCACTTGATACAGGGCGTCCGAATAGACGTTTTCTCCATCCATCGTGCAAAGTGTCTGTCTGTCTGGGCTTGAAAGTCGAAGTAAGCACTTGCTGGTTGGCACAAGGGACGGATCGCTCTCTCGAAGACGAATAAAAAGAGCAGAAAGTGCCGAGCAAATAAGAAGCAAGCGAGAAAGCCGACAGCAATGCTTCTCGCACAAACTTTGGGCTGTGGCACTCAGTGAGTATCGTAGCCTACAACCGAGGACGTAGTATCCGTCAACGTGAATAGGAGTACCGGCTTCTAACATAGCGGAGAGAGCTGCCAACAACTGGAGCACTATATGCAATGTCTTTATGTTGTTACCTGCTAGTATGCTTCTTCTAATCTTCCTTCAGAAACTTGTTGTTGACCGGGAAAGCCTTTCCATCTCGCTGCCGGAAGCTCGGACTGTGAATGGGCACGAACCAGTACGGGAGCTCGCGGAGGGAGCCGAAGACCTCCTGGAAGTTGCGGGAGACGCCGACGTTGTAGTAGTTGACGTGCTCTGGGTTGTCCCGCTTCTCGCAGTACTCGAGCGTGCTGTAGTTGCGGGCTGTGAAGAACAGGTGCATGAGGTAGAAGCACAGCAACGCCAGTCCCAGACACGCGCTGCAGAAGAATACCCACGCAATCTGTCGGGTTAAACGACAAGAGCATACTACAAGTTAGAAACAATTCGCATGAAGGCGGATAAACTCGTGATCAATCGCTTTTACCTGCAGATGCGGCGACAGCAACCCCAATTTGCCGAAGAAGTAGAGCGTAGCCGCTCGGTCCAGACTCTCGCCCAGCACGAAGCGGAAGAGGAGACCGCTCTGATAGAGACACGTGGCTGAGCTCCAACCCAAGAAGAGCACGAAGAACTTGTAGTTGTAGTAGCCGATGCACTTGTTGATGTAGACGCAGTGGTGGTCCATCTTGAGCACGCAGCGACGACACGTGCTGCAGTGGTGCGTGCGGTCGGGTTTGAGCGCCCGGCACTTGCGGCAGGTGCGGCGCGCGCCGTTCATCTTGCTCTCGACGCGCGAGTCGTCGTACTTCGGTGTGTCCAACTCTTCCTTCTTGAGCGTGCGGCGCGGGACGAACGAGTCCGTGGAGAGCAGGCACTGCGCCAGCGACCAGCAGAGCAGCACGAACAGGACGTGGAAGATCAGCACCTCCAGCCACGTGGCCCCCGCCGCCAGCACCCGAGACTGAGCGAAGTAGACGAAGGACGAATACAGGTATGCGATGACGCCGATGATGATGGACGGCAGCACGTAGCGCAGTTGGCGCGGCGCGCGCCATTCGCAGCAGCAGCCCATTCCGACTATTGGCTAAGTAACAATGGTGACGTCAGACTCGCGGATATGCAGTTATGGAAAGTGAAAAGGACGGAATTGCAATTTACGCAGCCATTTATTGCCACCTTGGTAATATTATAATACAGCATTTCACATATATGCATTTTACATATTCTTCTGATATTAAGAAAAGTCATTTTTTTAATCATTTTTTTAAATGCTGTTGGGAATGAAGTCCCCCATTACAATCATATCACTCAGTATCTACTTTTAACCCTCTTTTACATATTACCAAATACTAGGTATTAAGTTAGAGATGAATGGTTAGGCTATCACGCGCAATTGCGCTGGCGAGGATGGTGTGGTGCCCCGTTCAGAGGTAAATCTCTTCATTTTGGCTAATTGTGGAAATTACAAACGGCTTAAGTGACCCCTATACCGCCCAACGGACACTGATACAGGCCTTGAATAAGGAGAAAGTTGCGCTTTCATAAAATGGTATGCACAAAAACTCACATAACGTAACAACTGAATGTTTGCCTTCTGAGGTACTAAGTAAACACTATTCATTCCTGTTGTAATTACACATGAAACTAGGTCTAGATAAATAATAATATCAAACCAAAGTCATTAATGTGTAATAAAGTAATGCATCACTACGGTGCCATGTCCGTTAGAGAGTGCTCCATCACTCTGAAGAAACCTCCACCGAAGCGGGTTGAAGGCGACGCTCGTCATCCGTTCCACATGATTCCGCCTGTGAAGCGCGAGCTCCGTCCGGAGCCGTCATTACAGACGCCATCTTCTGCCGCCGCCGCTCTGAACGCGCAGCCTAGTGCGTCTTTTCCGCACCAAGCGGCTGCTCCCAGCATGACCACCACCAACAACAACGCGGAGGCAGCACTGGAGATCACACAGCAGCCGCCGGAGACGTGGTACAAGGACCAGAACGGCCGGAAAGCCACCTTCGATGTGCGAGTGCGCCGCACCGATCGCTTCTGCGTGCGCTGCATGGATCAGCGCCACCTCACAGTGCATCTGCTGTATGAAAGCGGGTCCGTTTGTCTGCTCTCTTCTGTTAGAACAAGGTTTTCTTTTCTGGTGCTTTTCTTGGGGATAGGAGCTGATTCGACTGATGCGTCTGTTGCAGTAAACTGGTGGAGAACCAGAGCATCGCGCATATCGCGGCGGGGCTCTGCCTCAACAAGGACAACGAGAGCACCATCTCCATTCGCATCATGGAGGTCTCGAAGAACCACCAGAACCAGGTACGAGGAAGGCAGACTCAACTGCTCGGCCGTTGCTCCGTCCTCACTGCAAGTGCGTGCTGTGGCTGTAGCGTTTTCGATTGCGGATCGTGGTGCCTCCTTGTCCGAACTCCTGCGCTCCAGCGAATTTCATCGTCTCTGATGCGGTGCTTGTGCTATCGAAGAAGGTCAGTGATTGCCGAATCTGCTGTGTCACCTTAGCCAATGTCCCTCTCTAACAGACTTTGGTGTACAGAATAAACGCCCAGTCAAATCGGATGTGGAGGGCGAGTCTCCTGCCAAAGTTGCCAGGTCCAAGAAGACGAAATGTGCGGACACAATGTCGCCCAGCACCCCAGTAAGGTGGCCAAGCAACGCCACGGAGCACTTGAAGCCCTCTCCCAGTGCTGTTGCCACCAACGTCTCGGCTGCGATTGCGGAGTTTGCCGCCTCGATTCCTTCCGCCGAAGCGAGTTCGACCGCTCCTTTCACCCCGAATACCCCGAACGTCTGTCTATGGGCCAACGCAGCGTTCGATCTCCTGCATAAATTGCAGTGGCAGCGTGCGCCACCTGAAGCGACCGCCAGCACTGAAGCAAGTTTCGACGACATTCTCGCCCAAGCCTCGTCGAAGGCCTTCAGATGTCCGTCATGCCAGGAAACGTACGGGCAAGTGCCAATACACCGAGAAGACTGCGACCTGAAGCTTTTACTCGAGCAAGGCGGTGCGTATACACGTCTTCTGGTGACGGTGAAATGTTTTCTGTGCATTTCTGATTAGTGTGGCTACTTTTTTTTCTATGCAGGACAAACGGACACAACGACGCAAGATGGCGACACGACAGCAAACAACTTTACCGGACAACATGCTCTTCAGAAGACACCGGAAAAGCAAACGTTTGCGTGGCCTGCGCCGTCGAAAAGTGAAATGCACAGCAGCGGATGCGTCACGCCGAGAATGCAGCAGCCGCCAGCATACAACATCACCCAGGAACTGCTGCAGTTCTCGGAGCCTGGAGGTGGATACGTCCAGCCTGCTACAGGGCCCGTGGCCGTCGAAAACTTGGCGAAAAGTATCAACTTGAACTCCTGGGACGGCTACTCGACCTTGTCCAAATTCATGATCAGGTACTGTCACAGGCCCAGATGATTGTGTGGCAAAAGGCACGCAGCTAACTCTTGTTCTTTGTGGCTTTATGCAGTGCTGAGCTTGACGGACGAGGATTCCAAGAAGGTTTTGAGACCTTCAACACTCAGCAGAGTACCGGTCCATTGCCTCCAGTGGGGACCTTATCACCTGGGTTCCCAGCGTTCCCCAACGGCGCAACAAACTTCACGGTGCTTCAAAGCAGCTCAACGCAGAATGTGGAGTCCCAACGGTTCTCCACGTTCGTGGCAAGCACCAAAAACATGTCTGCTGATGCCGCGGGTCTGCTTCAAGAGGGCGAAGCAGAGCTGAACGGAGATGCCAACCTCCTGTTCTCGCTGAGCAAGGTCAGTCTAAGCGAGTTCTTGAAGTCAAATCCGGGCGAGCCACCCGTCAGCGACCCCAGACTCGCGCAGGTGTCCAGCTCCTTGTCGGCGTTGCTGGGAGGAGACCAACCCATGCTGGACACGAGCTCGGAGCAAAGTGTGCACGCCATCGTGGCGTCCGATTTCCGCCACTGCGGCTTCCCAGCCTTCGACGCGTCCTTCCGCCTCGTGGGGTTTTACTGCCTCTTGACCGCTACGGTGAGTACCCTCAAGCATCGCTAGTGTCCATTGCAGCACTGCATTCTAACGTTGCCGACCGAAAACGTGTCGTTTTCTATTCATTGCAGCAACAAACCCAGACGGAGCTACGCTTCATGCCCAATCTGTATCCGCTGCCAGCGGAGATGCTGAAGGAACTCGAGCAAGCCGTTGCCGAGTGGAAGAAGGACCCTGCTGTCTTTCGGACTCGGGTGCCAGGCGGCGAGGGCGAGCAGTCGTTGGTTGTCTTGAAGCGCGCAGTCCTCGACCTGCTCACGCGCTCCAGAGTGTAGCCATTTCGTACAGTTAACTTAACGAGCAGAAACTTTTCCTAACGATATCTAACACGTTGGAGTTTTAATTCAACACTTCGCAGCAAACAACACAAACCGAAGGCAAGAAGCGAAGGGCCAGCGATCGCCATGGGGAAGCACGACTTCTTGACGCCGAAGGCCATCGGCATCCGCATGAAGGTGCGTCCAAAGGCTTCCTACGTCACGTGTGGCTAGCTGTGCACGCTTTTCCGGCCGTTCTGCGGCTTGTAGAAGCTGTTTTGCGTGTGTGTTCTCGGGTGTATTCACGTGCTTCTTTGTGTTTTTTTTCGTCCATGCGAGTAGGCCAAGGGGCTGCAGAAGCTGCGCTGGTTCTGCCAGGTCTGCCAGAAGCAGTGTCGGGACGAGAACGGGTTCAAGTGCCACACCACGTCGGAGGCGCATCAGCGGCAGATGCTGCTGGTCGCCAACGACCCGGACAAGTTCATGAGCGGCTACAGTGAGATGTTCGAAGAGGCCTTCCTGGAGAACCTGCGGCGGCGCCACGGCACCAAGCGAATGCGGGCCACCCACGTCTACAACGAGTACATTGCGGACAAGCTGCATGTCCATATGAACGCCACGCAGTGGGAGACGCTGGGCACCTTCGTGCAGTATCTAGGGCGGACGGGCAAGTGCGTGGTGGACGAGACGGAGAAAGGGTGGCACATCCAGTACATTGACCGCGATCCACGCGCCATCGCACGTCAAGAGGAGCTGGAGAAGAAGAAGAAGGCGGAGCTGGACCACGAGGAACGGAATGACGCCTTCATCAAGAGGCAGCTCAAGATCGCACAGAGCGTCGCGGGTCAGCAGGAGGAGGAGGAAGCACAGCGTCCTACGAAGCTACGGCGAACTGATAGTGGAGCCAAGATCACGATTTCACTTGCGACGAAGCCAGCAGCTAAGGAGAATAACAGCGCATCGAGCATAGCGCGGGCCGCGGCTTTCTCTGCGGCTGGCTCGAATGTGTTTGAAGGAGACGGCGATTCGGCCAGCAGCTACGGCAGAGCAGAGAAGCGAAACGTTGCGGAATCGGTCGGTCAGCGACGTAAGAGGAATGCGGTGGACGCCATTATGGCTGAAGAGGAGCAGCGGAAAAGGGACCAGAGTCGACGGCAGGAGGAAGAAGCGCGGCGTCAGCGGAAGGAAAACTGGATCGCGAAGGGGATTGTCGTCAAGGTGACGAATAAGAAAGTGGGTGGCGGCAGCTACTACAAGCAGAAGGGCGTGGTCTCAGCCGTGGAAGACAAGTTCTGTGCCACCGTGAAGCTTCTGGACTCTGGAGATGTGCTGCGGCTGGACCAGGACGATCTGGAGACCGTGATCCCGAAACCAGGTCGTAAAGTCAAGATCGTGAACGGAGATGGACGTGGTGCTGTTGCGAAATTGCTGGAGATCTCGACGGAAGACTTCTGTGCCCGCATCCGGGTTGACTCGGGCCCGCGACGAGGAGAGACGTTGGAGCGCGTTGAGTACGAAGACATTTGCAAACTTGCGGACGAGTGAGTGAGGACTCTGCGTCTGGCTGGGGAAACAGAAATTCCAGTGGTTGACCGAAAAGTTCGGTTACTATGACTTGTCGATGGATGATCTGTCGTTCTTGTCTCCTTAACGTCACGGAGACCTAGGCGACTGACCTGTTCGTGCATGATAATCAAACACAGACACACGTGTCAGATCAAGTGCTCAGCGGTATATCCTCTTCGACAGAAACCAGCAACGCACCGTCCTCATTCGGCGTCGCTGCAGCTTTGAGCTGGTCCACGTCCTCCATCTCTTCGTCGTCGTCCGCGTTCTGCTCCTCCTCCTCCATCTGAGCGTCCTCCTCCATCGTGGTCTTCAGATTCTGGATCGTGTTCATGAGCAGCGCGAACTGCTTGGTGCGTAGATCCAGCTTGCTGTCCACCGCTTCGATCGCGGTCGTCGCCTCCTCCAGCCGCTTCTGTTGGACAGCGATCTCCCTACAATTCGCACACCCAAACCTCTGTAAGGCTCAGAGTCATACGCCAGTCAACCATCAGAGCGATCAAGACGTACGCAGCGATGTCTCTCCGTGACGGCAGCTCGTTGATCACGCGCGCGATGGACTCGTACTCCTCCTTATAGGCCCGCACAGTCTTCTCAACGTGCACCTTCACCTTGAGCTCTTCAATCTCGCGTGTCACCTTCCCGATGGACGCGTCTGAAGTGGAAATAACAACAGCAACCAACCAAGAGCTTCAGTGAGTCATTTCTCTTCCCCAGAGTAGACGTCTAACTGTGTAAATGTGTGCGTTTACCTATTTCCGAGTCGAGCGTCTCGTACTCCTCCAGCTCCCGATCGCACGTGTAGTTCCAGATATCCGTCTTGTTGGCCTCGAACTCCAACTGCTCTAGTTCCCAGAAGAGCGAGTCGATCTCCTGCTTGCTGGAGCCATGAAACGCACCAGAAGCGACGATAGCATCGTCCGTCCAATCAGTCGCCATCCGTTCTCTCTCAAGGCGAGTATGGACCGCTGCCGCTTACCACGTCGCGTCGTCCACCGCCTCATCCGACAGCGCGTCCATCAGCCCCAGCATCGTCTCGGCGCATTTCTTCAGCCCAGTCTTGCCCACGGTGCTCGTGCGCGTCAGCAGTCGCCGGCGAATCACCGCATCTGCAGCCACAATCCCAGCCAACCAAGCATGTGAGCAACGCAAAGGCACGGCAAGAGCCCACGCCCGTCCAAGATCACGGACGGTGCAGGAGAGTAACACGGAGGGAGGGATGGGAGAGAGAGCGCGGCCGCCCCTCCGCTAAGCGCCAGCACAGCGTCTATAGCAGCACGCACCATCATCCGCCATGTTCACTTTGGAGTCTCGCTTCCAATTGTGGCCCGAGCGGATGCTGTATACAAGTTTCATGTATACATACTATATATATGTATACTATCAGCTTCATCCGGATATCGATATACGCCTTGTACACAGCACATTATCCGGCGCGCGCATCACGCACCCGTTGAAGTTCGTTTGGGTGCAACTTCATTGCGAAACGTCCCCGTCTTCCTTCGTGTTGGTGCGTGGGCATGTGGTTCGGCGTGGCGCCGCCCAGCCCCTCGCGCGTGGACAGGAAGGAGCGGCACCCGCCGCTGTGCTCCTGTTCGCTGCACCGCATCGAGCGCGAGAAGCGACTGGAGGCCGAGCGCCAGCAGGCGCTGCTGTCCCCGAGGAAACCGGCGCCTCCGTCCCAGTCTCTTAAACCGTCGCAAGCGTCCTCGGCGTTGGGTGTTCCGCTCTCCTCGCGGCAACAGCGAGCAACGTTCATTACGAAGATCACAGTGTCGCCTCGGACGCATGAGGCCTCGCCATTGAGACCGCCCACGCAGCTTGTGCATGGCGGGACGTCACACGCCAAGCAGTTGAGCCAAAAACGCCAGGGCGGCTCGGATTCCGCCGACATCCAGCATGAAAGCTGGCCGAAGCTGGCACCGGCGGTAGATACTTGCAAGAGCCAGCGTTCGCAGCCGGAACTCACCGAGGAGGAGGTACCTGATCTGCACGGCAGTTCCGAGGTGTTGCTTGATTTCATGGCAGATTGTGGAGAATCATGGCCAAATTTGAGTAAAGTGACAAGTATAAGAGACTCTGGGGCCACAGCAATGCCTACTTCCGGTCCGCCAGCCGGAGTATTGCCGTCTGGTGTGCTGGAGAGCCAAGAAGACCTTCGGTACGTTCCACAGACTGTCTTTATCAGCACACCATGCATTCTATACTCAATATCTGCTGTTTATGATCGGTTCACAATATACAGAACAGCGCTGCCTCTGGTCCTTCAAGTGTCCAAGTCGCGGTGCTCGTCGCGACAGTACTCTACACGATCCACACTACCCGAAGTGGACAACCACGAGGAGAGCAACAACATCGACAGCGGGTGGTCCCCTACGCTCCCCTCACTCGTGTCCTTACGCCCAGAACATCTTGTGGGCCATACCTCGAGCATCTGCGCGTTAGTGGTACACGGCGATCGGTTTGTCGTATCGTGCTCGATTGATGGGTCGGTCAAAGTGTGGTCGCAGATCACCTTCTCGTGTCTCCATTCGCTCTATGGCCACCACGACGTTGTATCCTGCGTCGATTTAAATGCGCGATGGCTTGTCTCCGGATCGCACGACGGCACACTGCGTCTCTACGACTGTGCGAGCGGAGGTTTCGAGCTTCTCCACGTTCTCACGGGTCATTTGGGCCACGTGACTCACGTGCAATTGCCGCCGTCGCTACCTTCCTACGTGCTCAGCTGCTCCGACGACTCGACGCTTCGTTTATGGAACGGTGAGCTCGGACAATGTGTTTTGGAGTTGTTGGCTCACAAATCGCGGGTCACGTGCTTCGCTGTCCAGCTCGCCAGCATCTTTTCCGGAGCAGCGGACGCGGCGATTTGCATCTGGGATATCAGCTCGCTCGATTCTAATCACGACCAACCGCTCAACCAGCAAATATCGTGCGCCAAGATGTTCCACATCCACAGAGCAACCGTCCAATGCATCGTCAATGTGACCAGTGCTAAGAAAATCGCGACTCTAGCTCACCGAGCTTCCGAGACCTGTTCATTGGTCGCAAGTGGATCGAACGACGGAACCATCCAGCTCTTTAACGCGAGCACCTTCGAGCATCTTGGTCGGCTGGACAATACTGGCTCCCCCGTGTATAAGATGGTGCCACTTGTGAACGGAAGACTGTTGTGCTCCACGAAGGACGGACGCCTGCTTATCTACGGCAATTTGTCTCGCCCTTTGTTCAGAAAACCTGCCGCAGTACTGCAACTGGCCTCGAAGTGGATTTCTACTCTTCAGGTATGTGGCGATGTCGTGGCGTGCAGTTGTGAAGAGGTTCTGTTCATCGTGGACACGGTGCGAATGTGTGTGATTCTGGTATTCGAAACCCAGCACAGTTTCATCACCTGCGCGCGCTGGATTCACAAGAGAGCATTGATCACGGCTGGTCAAGACAACGTCATCAAGCTATGGACTATCGCCTGATCGCTGTTAAGTCGAGGCTTGCGGTGTCTGCTATTGCTGCTGAGCCTGCACGTTTGCCAAATGGAGCTTGGAGAGGGTTTCGTGTCGATCCAGCGCTTCAAAAGACGGGAATTTCCGACGACACAGCAGACAACAGATCAAGCCAACGGTTGTTGCAGCTGGAGTAGAACTTGCAGCTGCTGGCGGCGACGATCCGGTCGATGCGGGAATGGCCGCAGCTGATGTTGGTTCGCTCCACTTCGACCAATGCCGAGCCTTCGCATCCAGATTGGAGTCCAAGATGTCTTGTTGCGCTTCATCTGACATGCTGGGTGGAGAGGTAGCCTTCCCTCCAGCCCCCTTCGTTGTCGTAGTCGACTGGAAGACTCTTTCGAACCCTTTGGCATGGAATTGCTTGCGAGCGAGCTCTTCTTCTTCGCGCTGGAATTCCTGCCATACTTCCTCGGGCGTTCTTCGCCGTCGCTTCGGCAATGAAGCGCTTGTGTTTGGTGCATGACCAGCAGATGCATCCGACCCCGACGAAGCCTTCCGTTTGCGCTTGTACGTGTGCTTCGGCCCCCTCGAAGCCGTCTGAGAATGCTGAGTCTGCAACTTACGCAGATACTCGCGTTGTGAACCCTCTTCCGCAAGACACTCGTAGGCTTCGCTCAGGCGCTTGAAGGCCGCTTCCGCGTCTGCAGTGCATCCGCATATTCATCCCGACCGAGCCGCCGCCACCACCAAAGAGGATGCGGTCAGCAACGAGCACGATATACTCACCATGCGAGCAGGCGGAGCCCTACCAATGTCGCGGTTCTTGTCTGGATGCACGAGGACTGCGATCTCCTTGTAGCGCCTGCCATCCGAGCACGACCGCGAAGATAGAGACACATGAGCCAATGTCGTCGCCCTTCGCTCAAGTGAACGCTAGCAACAAGACGAACCTTCGGACCCGCTGGACGGCAACAAAATCTGGCGCCTCATTCGGCTGGTCGAGCTGCAGCACCTGATAGTGGGTGCTATTCGAGCACGCCGGTCAGTTAGCGAGCCATCCTTCTACTGCGCACCAGCAAGCGACGCCCTACAGATGAGGGCGGAGCTGTGCATTCGCACTGCCCCGTGCGAGGGCTTCATGTACCTGCAGCGCAGGATCCGCGCCACCTCCACGGCTGCCATGGCCGCTCGAGATGTCGATATTTGTTGCGTGCAGCTAATTCACAACCACTAAAAAGCTCCTTCCGAAGCTAACCTTTAGCACATTTCCGTAAAATTGAGCAACGCAACGTTAAACGATCATTCGGCGACTTCAACCACGACCATGCCAGGCACGACGCCGAGCTCCACCTGGTGTGCGACCGCCAGGTGGATGCGCATGCGCCGCCCGCGGTCGTTATCTCGCGCGCTGCATTCTTTGGCAGTGGCAGAAAGGTGGCCATCGATCCCCAGCTGCAGCACGTGCAGCTTCGGAGCGCGATGTCCGCCAAACGCTGGTGCTCTTCCGTGAGCCGGACGTGGCCCCTACGACACGTGATGTAGATGGCTGGGGTTGCCCTGTACCGATTTGAACTCCACCAGCGTCGAGTGGCCAGGCGTGGCCTTCGAGCGGAAGACTCTGAGGCCTAAGCGGCCGCTCAGCACACGTCGGCATACTGCGTCCAAGAACAACTGGTGCGGCCAAGCCGGTGCCGGACTCCCAAGATACTGCGGCCAAGAGCAACAGTTGGCGCTTGCATTACTAGAATATGCTTCATCCGTCGCCGCATAATTTAAAGAACGCGGTATTTGGTTTTCTTCTATCCCATGTAACTCGTTGCCGTCACTTCTGATGGCCAAACCGATGCATCGCTCCACCATCCCACGCCGGGTACCAGCTCGGCCAATCTTTGATCTTCTATATGCATCGCTGAATATACAGAGTCACTGCCACCAACGTCACCTCCAAGCAGCTCATGCACGGGCTTCGAGCAGGCAGGACCAGCGTTTGACCTCGTAGAAGCTCAGCTGGGAATGCGATTCCTGACTCAAATCATTAAATACGAAACGAAGTGAAGAGGCACCGCCCGCCCTTCACGACTGCTGCCCTCCTTCTTCCTCCTGCTCACCCACTTCTTCTTGACCCTCTTGCAGTTCCTGCTGCTCCTCTTGCTTCTCCTCTTGCTCCGGGTCCTTCGTGAGCTGCTGATCGGCGGAGGACGGCGTCGGGGCTTCTTCGTGCAAACGCTGATGCTTGAGTTGCGGCTCCTCGGAGGACTGGGCCTGGTGGATAGCCTTCGTCTTCAACGCTAGCGCCTGCACGCGACGCACGAAGCTCAGATCGTTACGCAACGGGGCCGCGTCCACATGCTGGAGCGCATCAAAACACACAAAAGAGTACTCAGTTAGCACTCCGGAGATAGTGCTTCCTGTTACTACAGCCAGCTCCACATACCTCTTCCTCCAGCGACTCCAGCAGCCTCGTGTACTCCTCCACGTCCACGTCCACACCCACATCCACACCTTTAGCTGCCTGTGTCGCATCGGCGCGTCCTTCCAGCCCAGGCGGAAGGTTCTCCAGCAGCCCCTCCACCTGTTCGAAGAGCTGCTGGTGTTCCAGCGCCACGTACTCATTGTACTTGCGCTTCTTCAGCGCTTTGGTCAGCGCCTGCTCTGTCTTCTCCACCTTGCTGAGGTGGACGAAGCCGTGGCCCCACGGATACACCACCACACAGAAGCCGTCTTCACGACGGAACCCTCGCAGGTAGCCGACTCCCATGGGCGTGGCCACCAGATCGTCCAGTCGCATACCGCCTACCACGTGCTCTTTGCGCAGCACGAACCCCTCAACTGGGTCGGCGATCCAGGCGCGCAGGAACTCGGCCACCTTTTCCTTCAGCTGCAGTCCAAGCAGCGAGCGAGCAGCGACGTCCTCCTCTCCGCTCGGATCCTCGACCTCCAAAGCGTCCAGGGTGGGGGACACCAGCGCCTCCAGATCGCGCTTCACATGCGCAGGGACCGACAGCTTCAACGCCTGCCGCACTGTAGCGCGTAGCTTATCCACCTTACGCGACGGCACGAGCGCCACGGCCTGCAGCAGATGCAGCCAACGCCGGTCACGCTCCTCGTAGGCGTGGCATACGGGACGCAACAGCTGCAGCAGCAGGCTCGAGTGCGTGGGAAGAGAGAAAACCAGCTTGTTGGCGTCCCGAGACTTGCGGAAGCGCGCCTCCCGCATGGAGAAGACCGGCAGTTGCTCGTTCAATGGGGCTTGAGCCATCTTCGCGTGTTGAGTATTGCAAGTGGGCTGGTTGCTGGGAATTCACCCAATTATCCAACGCGACGAGAGAACTCATTCAACCCTTTCACCCACTTCTCCAGCTTTAAAACACCCAATCATCCAGTGAGGCCGAACAACTCAATTACCCATATCACCAGGCAATTATTTGCTGGTAGATGATTGGGTGTTGGCTTTTGGCGTCCTGTGTGGCGGACGTCAGCCGAGAAGAGCAATGCTGGCAGCAAGTCGACTCGCAGCGAGCAGCTCCACGCGTCTGCGCTGGCCGGCCGCCGCCGCCGCAGGAGCCGTCGTCATCCATCCAGTGCTTTCTCCGCACCTCCATGTGCATTGTGCGCTGTTCTCCAGCAAGCGGCGGCCGCGCTACGGCGACGAGGAGGTGAGCGTCGGTGGCCGTCGAGGCAAGAAGGAGCCGCTGTCGTTCGCGAGTCAGAAGCAGAAGCAGCAGCTCAACAAGCTGAAGGAGATGCTGGTGCAGGAGGATCTGGCTCGCCTTCCCGTCCCCATCACGGTGGACGCTGCGACAACGGACAAGGACGCTTTGTCGGCCGCTGGTTTCTCTTCGACGTCCGATCGCGCCGGTAAGAAGCGCCAGAAGGAATTCGCCCGCATGTTGCGGCAGAAAGAGGCTCGGCAGCAGCGCGTCAAACACTTGCCGCTCTTCCGCCAGGAGTCGCCGCTGCTCCGTCAGTATGGAGAGCGCACACTGGGGGACTATGAGAATCTGCCACGCACGTTCTTCGACGGAGACATCGCAGTCATCCACTCGGCGCAGGAGGAGGAGCCGCACGCCGAGTACCTACGCGAACAAAAGGTGGTGCATCATTTCAGGGATTGCAACTGGCAATGCTTTGGCTTTGACTCGGAGCTGTTCTGTGCTTGTTGGGTGGCATCTAATCGGCTGTCTGTTGGCGTTCAATCGTCCATGTTGGTCGGAACTGCAGGTTGTTGGCGTCGATACCGAGGCAAGACCTGATTTCCACCCTTTGAAGGGGAAGGAAGGCAATCCGGTGTGCCTCATCCAGGTGAGCACACTGGAACGCGCCTTTATTTATCGGTTACAGCGCGGTGAGGCGCTGCCGTCCGCGCTGCAGGAGCTCTTCGCCGACCCCGACGTACTCAAGGTGGGCCACTCGCTAAGCGACGACTTCCGTCAACTCAAAGCCGCCAAACTCGTGCAGGCCGTCAACTCCACGGTGGACACGCTGTATATCGCGCACAAGCTCGGCTGCTTGCGTCCGGGACTGAAGACGGCCTGTCAGGTCTTCCTGGGCGGCTCCATCTCCAAGGAGATGCAGGTCTCGGACTGGGAAGCTCCGGTACTAAGCGAGGAGCAGATCAGCTACGCGGCCACGGATGCCTGGGCGCCACTGCGCGGTACGTAACGCAAGGATGAGGCACTCTCTGAGGGGTCAGTCTACTAATGCGTCTCTTGTTTGCTGGGCAGTTTTGCTGGCGATGATCCAGCTGAAGGATACGAAGGCGCTGCTACGCACGAAGAGCTACAACGCGTCGGCTCAGACCGTGGTAGATGAAGATGGCGACAAGCTGCTGGGTCTGTTGCATGCGTTCGCCCTACGCCATCATGTGCCGAGTCTGGAGCAACAGGACCAGGCAGCAGCTGCCGTCAGCGAGTAAAGCCAATAGAGACCATCAAGTGCCTGTGTTGATTGCCGAGAACGGTGTGCTATCACTCTCACCCTCTTAACCGTGCTTCTGTCCCGAATGGCGGGACGGCATCAGCTTTGTGTTCATGAAGATCCCAATCCCAGGCCCGGTGGGAGTTAAGAATCGTGACTGGACAGGTTCTCCTCCTCTCCGCTTGAGTACGTCAGTGCTTCCACATCTTCAAGGTCTTCTTCACCTTCGGCACGAGGCGAGGGTGAAGGAGACCGGTGCGTCGGTGAGACTGCCGCCTGTGTTGAACGTGCTGAAGGCCACGTAACTCCGGCCTCTTCCTCCGTTGCAGTAGGCTGACGAGAACTGCCACGCCTCGAAACACGACCCGAGCTCTCTTGCTCTTCTCCACCTTCGGCAGCCGACGATGGCGAAGACCAACGAGCCGACGAAGGGGCGGAATCTGACGCCGACAACTTCAACGCGGTAGAAGAAGAGCCACTCCTCACTGACTGTGCTGCTGCTTGTCGAGAGAGCGCCAGCGTCCGGCGAGCTCGAGCGACCCAGCGAGCAAGAACCCGGAACCACAAGTCGTGTCGCCATTTGTCCAGTACGCTTTGCTCCCATTGAACAAGGTACACTTGGAGGAGCTCTTCATGTCTGCTCTCCATGAGTTGTTGGGACTTTTCCTCCACGTCGACCCTTTCACCGCTGCCTCCTGACGGAGAGTCAGTACTCGAGTTTTGGTCAGCCAAAGATTGAGCTTCACTCGCTGCTTCTTCACGTAGGAACGGGTGATGGAGAAGCTCCGTAGCGGACGCACGAGTCTCCGGGCTCTTGTCGAAACACCGCGCTAAAAAGCCATGAGCATTCGGTGATAAATGTGCTGGGAAGTCTGGGATACTTGTGGCACTAGCGATGTGGAACATGGCCGTCAGCGGATTCGAGAGGTTCTCCTTCAAGCAAGCGCAATCCACAGCAAATTGTCAGTTAAAACTGATCTCAGAGCAGCAGACGAAGCAGCAAACGTTCAAGCACCTACCCAAGGCGGCTTCCCAGTCGCCATCTCGATCGCGACGCACCCGATCCCCCAGATATCCGCCTTCCGCCACGAATCCTCCCCTTTCTCGGCACGAACGAGCTCCGGCGCCATCCAGAACGGCGAGCCTAAGCCTTCACGCACAGATCTAATACAAAGTCGAGCACGTTCACAACAATGAGATCGTTAACCACTCGCATTTCTAGCGCCAATAACGGATGCGCATAGTGTGGAATGCACCTACCTGGCTGTCTCCATTGCGTTGCCATCAGCGTATCCCTCCATAAACGACACGCTCGCTCGCTTTGCAGTCCCGAAGTCGGCGATCTTGACGCCTCCGCGCTCGTCGTCGGCCAATAGCAGGTTCGCGCACTTCAAGTCGCGGTGTGCGATGCCCAAGGCATGAAGATGCGCCATGCCACACACCACGCCGCGTAGATAGCAACGCATCATGGACTCGTCGAACGCGCCGAAGTCCTTCAGCAGTCTATTATACACGCACAGACCAGCGTCACAACCAAAGCAACGTCGTTTGCCGGTCACTCGCTCTCTGGCAAAACGAAGAAGAGATGACGTACTTGCTGAGCGACCCCGCCGGGAGATACTCCATGAAGAGGTTGTACGTCGGGCCATAACGCTCTGTTCAGATGCAATTCACATATCAAAGTGGAGTCAACGTCTTCATTGGATTCGGAGAGCTGATCAGCCATCACAAGGCAATGGAACAGGCTCAGGACTGCCAAAGCACGCACCGCCGCCGACGAATCGGACCACATTGGGGTGATCATGATGCTGGAGCAGACGCAGGATCTCCACCTCTCGCTCGATCTGCTCCAAGCTTTGCACGCGCTGCAGCGAGATGGAGGACACGTCGTTGCCCTGGTCCAGCTCCTCCTGGATGAAGATCTGCTTGACAGCCAGCAGCTCCGCACTGGCCCCAAACGCCACAAAGCTCAGAGTCCGCTCTGCCAGTTGCTGGCAACCAGATCCAGCCAGGAACCAGATCGCCCCGCGTGTCTCTGCCGCTCCGATCCGAGGCCAAAGCACGAACGCACCTGGGCAGCCGCAGCGCCGTGAAGACCTGGCCGAAGCGGCCGCTGCCGATCGCCGGCCCTTTCTGCCACACCAGCGTTCTGGACACGCAGCCCGAGGCGTTAGCGGTGCGGTGGAATGCACATGGGGAGGGGGATGCGCTCTCGTTCGAGTCGAGTCGAGGCCACCGTCTCATACTCGGCGGGCAGCACCGAGAGCTGCAGCTCGACGCTGGAGAGCTCCTCCCCATTATCGGGAGGGGGAGGCATCTTCAAGGTCCCCAAGCAGCAATGTCTATGCGAGCCGCCTGGTTCTGCACGCACCCTCCCAAACCAGATAGCCAGACTGACAAGAACTGACAAGATTACGGTGATTAAAACGGTTTTAAACGCGCGACGCGGATTTGGTTGGTCCCGACGTGCGTGGAGCCAGGCGCGTCCGCATTCCACGCGGTGGCCGGCGCCGGAAGATCCGGGGTTTAACCTGGTGGTTCGCGAACCGCTTTGGGGTTGAAGCGCTCGACGGACTGCCAGGAATGAGCGAGCGGCCACGAGCATGAGCCGCCAAGTACCAGGTCTCTATAAAAAACAGAGGTTGTTTTTTTCCCAAGAGGCGCTTTTGGCCGGGGTGCGGGGCAAGTGCGATGCACGCATGCGGCGCCAGGATGGCATCGGCGCTCTTCGCCGCGTCTATATCGCCTGGTGTTGCTGCTTGCAACGCCTCCTGTTTGCGCGAGTGTCCTGATGGTGGTTCCGCAGCAGATTGCTGCGAGCGGCGTCCCCGTCCAAGCGCACAAGAACTTTCCTCCTCTTTTCAGCCAATCCGCATCCTCCGCACGCCTCTTTTCCTCCAATCACATTGCGCGAAATCCGCTGGTGAGCCCATGGCCTGGCTGGCCACGTCCCTCTGTGCGTGTATGCGCAAACCCGAGGGTCAATCCGGCCACCCCAATAGAAGCCCCCTTCACGTGCCGGTGGCCGTGGCTCCCCCCGAGGCCAAAGCTCGGAGCCGCAGGATCTCGCCGCTCTCTCTCATTCCCCGATTTCGCTCCCGAGCCGCAGAAGCTTCCCCTCTCCATCCATCCCCGCCATGCGTCTCTTCCTCAAGTCCACGACCCGCGCCGCGTCGGCGCTGCTGACCCGCGGCCAGCGCTCGTTCGCCACGAACGCGTCGGAGCTGCGCTCGGAGGTGTTCAAGGACTACCTCAAGACGGTGCAGATGGCGGACGCCAAGGAGACGGTGCTGCCCGGCGGCCGCGACCTGTTCCCGATCCTGCCCAAGGCCTTCGAGGGCATCAAGCAGATCGGCGTGATCGGCTGGGGCTCGCAGGGCCCGGCCCAGGCGCAGAACCTGCGCGACTCGCTGGAGAAGT
>MBAC02009588.1:0-11689 GCA_001712635.2 Nothophytophthora sp. Chile5
CTGGATCTGACGGAACACGTCCATGATGTGGCGGTGCGGCACCCACTTCTTGCGCAAGATGAGCAGGATCGAGTGGCGATTGATGTTCAGGTTGCGAATGCCCGAAGCGTACGGTCCTCTGCATTTGCGGCAACACAAAACGAATGTAAGCTCCTCGCCAAGTCAACGCAACTCCATTAGCAACGCTAAAGGACGGGGCAGAACGTACTCTTCCGACAAAAAGTCGTTCAATATCCGAAGACGCTCGACGAACGGCTTGTCGACGTGCGAGTCCTCCGCGGCAGGACCAGTAGCAATGATGTCGAAGGCGATGAACACGTACCGCTTGTCTTTCTGATGGAACTGCAGAGAGGAAAAAAGCAAGAACAGAAGGAATCAGACAAGATATCCCCAGCAACCTGACCATAACCAAATCCACTCACAACAAGCTCTCCGTCGAGCACTGTTCCTTCCGGAACCACCATCTTGAGCAAATCCAGCCCTGAGGCCGCAAAGGGTGAGTTCGAGCGGTCCACCAACACGGCCGTGCCGCCGGCCACCACCAAGAAGTAGCGCACGCCATCCGTCTTCTCAGACACGTAGTACTCGCGGCTTTGCACAAGCGGAATGTGCCAGCGCGCGAAGCCCACGGGCATCGTGCCGCTGAACTTGCCGCGCACGCCCAGCCGCCCCTGGTAGGCATTCTGCACCTCCGTGGCGCCCGAAAAATCCCAGTGGCGCTTGAACGCCTGGCCGGCGTTGGGCATGAAGTACTTGACCATCTTCCACAACAAGGACGACGTCTCAATGGCGCTCTTCCAGCTCTGACCGTTGTCATCCGGCTGACTCAGCCAGTCGTTCACAGCCGTCTCACTCAGCTCGACCTCCACCTCGAACGACTTCTTATTCGTGCTCTCCTCCAGCACCTTCGTGAGATCCACGCGCAGGTCGCGGCCGACGGCCGATGTGCGATCCTTGTGGCGGATGCTCTCAGCCGCAGGCATTTCGCTCAGATCCCCCTCCAACGCGCGCGTTGGGAACTCGCACGAGATGGAGACGCGGCAGTCGTACTGGCAATGGGGCAGGAAGATGTCGATGGAGCCCAGTCGCTCCTTCACCTGCACCATCGGCGTGCCGCGCAGGTTGGACTGGAGGTCGATGTCCTGGATCACGCGCTTGGACTGTGGCATGTTGTGCACCACCTGCTTCTCCGCGTGCTCGGAGAAGGCGTCGCCGCGCAGCATGCCCTCCACGCCGCGCACAAAGCTCTTGTACTCCAGCTCCGCCACTCCCGGCACGAACTTGGCGCCCACAGCCTTCATCTGGTCATCCGCCAGCACCACGGCAGCATCTACCCCTTCCTGGGAGGGGCGGCAGCGCGCCTCCTGCAGACACGACGTGATGCGGCCGAGCCGCAGCTCCACCTCCACGTTGGCACCGAAGCCCTTCTCGTCGATCTGCGCGCGCATGTCCTGCAAGAACTGCGCGATGGCCGCGTCGGGCGCAGCGGAGGTGTCGTCCACCGAGATGGTCTGGCCGCGCCCCGCCGTGAGCTTGGCCACCTGCGCCTCCGCCTTTTTGGCCGACAGCGTCGACTCGTTCGTGCGCGACAAGGAACTCAGCATGCTGCTCAGCACGCCGCCGCCGCCTGACGAGATCTTGGAGTGTGCGCGCTTGGACATGGTGCTCTTCGGGCTGGTAGGGCTCTTGCGATCACCTGCAGCTGAAACCTCACGGGGCAGAGACAGAGAACGTTGACTGGCGCTTGCTTGGCCTTCCTTCCCACGTTGCGTGGATGGGAAATGCTCTATTTGAGGGAGCCAACGAGCCGCGCCGCCCAGAAGGAAGTACAGGGGCTTCATGAATAGAGGTCTCCTTCGAAACTGCACTCGAGCATGTTGCTGAGGTACCGGTATTGTTTCGGAGAAAGTATGTGGTATAGTAGGTTTGTTGAAGCAGATCGCGAAGATTCGAAAGCGAAGATACGATGGGCTTCGGTTGATTGCACAGGTCGGTCGTGCGTGGCGTAGACGAGGGCTTCAATTCGGAGACCTCTTCCATTTTGGTCTTTCCCTGAGTGGAGGGAGATTCGACAATTGACCTTCAGATTCGAATTCGATTCGCGCAGCTGGAGTGGTGTTGGTGTTCGGGGTCGTTCATTTGCCGTTCCTGCTCACTTACAACGATGGTTCGGTGACGAGGTTTGTTTCTTGTATGTTCGTTCATGGGTCATGCGAGCTGACAAACGAGGGGCCCTCACTGGAGCTTGTTCGCGTTTGCGAGGGGGAGATCAGTCTTGAACAAGTATCTTTCTGTTTTGAATCGCTGTGGCAGGAATGGCTACATGTGCGTTTGCTCTCGTATCATCTGGACGCTACTGAGGTGGTGCAGCAAAGCAGAAGAGCAGCAATGGGCTCACTGCTGCCTCAACACGTAGGGTGAGCCTAGCAGCAGTCTACGCAAGTACGGGAGGTGGTGCTTTGCGAGGTTGTTTTCGCTGTGGGGTTCTGCCATTAGTAGTGGCAGTCGCCACTCCTGGATTGACGATGTGCAACGAGTGTCGAGTCGTGTCTGCTGGACTACCGTTGAAGCCTCCGCGATCGCTAGTCGTCCCGATGAGCGCTCTGACCGACTAACGTTAGTTGGCATCGATGCGCTGCTGCATTGTCGACCGCACGTAATGCGATAGATTGATAGCGCAAGCGTCGTGTTTCGCGGTGGCTTTGTGCGATGGCACTCGCGCGTACACCAAACTCGCTTGCATTCGACCCAGTGCACGGATCATATTGTTGTTGCGCAACATCACGATTCGAGAGGGACAACGACGCTCTATGCAGCCTCCGCCCTGGTACTGCTGGCAGAGCAGCGTCACCGATCTTTTTCTCCCCACCTTGGAACTGGCATCTTCAACAATCCAGTGTCAGGAACGGCAACTCGGTCTTGCACGAACGAACAAGACCGTTCTGGTCATTCCGCTGCTGCGCAGCACCCCAGACGTGAAACACAAGGCAGCACGCGGAACATGCAAGCAGGCAGGCATGGTCAAGAGCGTACGGTGTGTACCCGCGGTCGTAAGTGTCCGCACGTGTGTGTGGGAGGGTGACAAGGCGAGGTGTCAGTGGATCCACTCCGTCCGCTCTCCCTAACCGCAAAAGCGGACAAAGCTTCGAACACAACCCCACAACAGTGACAAAGCTCCCTCATGAGTGACCACAACAGCAAACTCATTCCCTCTATAAACAGATGTCCGCATCCGAACTCAGAGGTTTCCTTTCCCAATCACCTCTGCCCTGTCCCATCTCCGAAGATGAGCGTGTCGATAAAGATTCGATTGTCCCTCGCTACAAGAACCCTACTCAGAATAAAAGCCCGTCGAATATCAGGGCGGGCCATCTGCACTCGACACGTGGACAATGCCAAGCGACGTCACGAGCAAGCAACTTACTTCTCCTCTGTTCGTGACGACAGCGTGCCAATCGAACAGGTCAAGTGCGCAAAGTGTTGCTGTTGAGCTTTTGATGCGTCCTTGTATGGCGCGCTCGGGTCTTCTCGATTGTCTCACCGACCGCATTTCCGCTCGAAACTTGCTGTGCGCCGCGTACCGTTGACCTGATTTGCGCACCTGTGGTCCCAAGCACCAAATGCTCGTCGCGTCCATATTGCTCGCCTTCAACACGTCACTAAAGTCAGGCTTGGCTCCACTATACGCTTCAAAGTTTCGATAAAACAGCGTACCCCCACCCCTCGTCCGCTACACCCACCGCGTGCGGGACGCGATCCTTTTCGTCCGCTTCTTCGTCCGCTCCCGTCCGCTCCCATCCGCTTGGCCGTCCGCTCCCTCCGAGAACGAAGACAACAAAGGCTCATTTCCCAATTTGGAGCTTCGAGCGCGAGAAGATCTTCGGCTGGAGCTTCTTCCCCCTTCGCGCGTCCCGCCTCTCTCTTCGCACGACCACCATGGCGCAGTTCGACGCGTTCCGCGCCAAGATGCAGGCCGCTGGCCTGTCCAACGAGGCCATCAAGGCCTTCCAGTTCTCGTACGAGGCTCTGGTGAGCGGCGAGACGGGCATGATCCCCGAGAGCTCCATCCTACCGTCGGACAACCTGCCCTACCTGGAGAACAAGGCCGGCAGCATCCGCGAGTCCGTGAAGGCCGACCCGGCGCTGCTCAAGGAGACGGTTGTGCTCAAGCTCAATGGCGGACTGGGCACCAGCATGGGTCTGGACAAGGCCAAGTCACTGCTGTGCGTCAAGGGCGACGACACCTTCCTGGACATCATGGCCAAGCAGGTGACGGAGCTGCGCAGCGCGCACAAGTCTAACGTGCGCTTCGTGCTGATGAACAGCTTCAGCACCAGCACCGACACGCTCGAGTACCTGCAGAAGTACCCGGAGCTCGTGGAGGACGAGGCCCTGGAGCTGCTCCAGAACAAGGTGCCCAAGGTGGACGCCGCCACGCTGGAGCCGGCCACATTCCCGTCGAACTCGTCCAAGGAGTGGTGCCCGCCTGGTCACGGCGACCTGTACGCGTCCCTCGCGGGATCGGGCAAGTTGGACAAGCTGGTGGCGGACGGGATTAAGTACATGTTCGTGTCCAACTCGGACAACCTGGGCGCCACGCTGGACCTGGACCTGCTGACATACTTCGCGCAGTCGGGCAAGCCGTTCCTGATGGAGTGCTGCGAGCGCACAGAGAACGACAAGAAGGGTGGCCACCTGGCCGAGCGCATTGTCGACGGCCGCTTGATTCTCCGTGAGTCAGCGCAGTGCGCATCCGAGGATGAGGGTGAGTTCCAGAACATCACCAAGCACCGCTACTTCAACACGAACAATCTGTGGATCCGTCTGGACAAGCTGCAGGAGGAGCTGGCCAAGCAGGACGGCGTCATCCGCCTGCCGATGATCAAGAACTCCAAGACCGTGGACCCCAAGGACTCGAGCTCCACGCCTGTGTTCCAGCTGGAAACCGCTATGGGCGCGGCCATCGAGTGCTTCGTCGGCGCCGGTGCCGTGTGTGTGCCGCGCACGCGTTTCGCCCCCGTGAAGAAGTGCGACGACCTGCTGCTGCTGCGCTCGGACGCCTACATCATCACAGAGGACTACCGCCCGGTGCTGGCCCCCGAGCGCGAGAACGTGGCCCCCATCGTGTCGCTGGACTCGAAGAACTTCAAGCTGGTGCAGCAACTCGAGGCTGCGATGCGCGGTAACGTGCCTTCGCTGATCAAGTGCGACCGCCTCAAGATCACGGGCGACGTGGGTTTTGCGCATGGCGTGGTGTTCGAGGGCTCCGTCGAGGTCGTGAACAAGAGCGCGGAGCAGAAGACCGTGCTTGCGGGCACCTACAAAGACACGACGGTCGACCTGACGGGGCAAAAGGGACTGGGCAAGCTCAAGGTGACCACCGTGAAGACGAGCCCCTTCCAGGACCAGAAACCGGGCACTTCGGGCCTGCGCAAGAAGACCAAGCGTTTCATGAGTGACCACTACCTCAACAACTTTGTGCAGTCGGTGTTCGACGCGCTGCCGGCGAAGGACCTGCACGGTGGCACCCTGGTGGTCTCTGGCGACGGCCGTTACTTCAACAAGGAGGCCATCCAGGTCATCATCAAGATGGCGGTGGCCGCTGGAGTCGGCCGTCTCTGGATCGGCAAGGACGGTCTTCTGAGTACGCCCGCCGTGTCGGCTGTCGTGCGGGAACGCGAGGGCGGGAGCGTGGCCTTCGGTGCGTTCATTCTGAGCGCCAGCCACAACCCGGGCGGTCCCGATGAGGACTTTGGCATCAAGTACAACTGCGAGAACGGCGGCCCCGCTCCCGAGAAGGTGACGGACGAGATCTTCACCAACTCGACGGTACTGTCGTCGTACAAGATCGCTGCGGATTTCCCCACGGTGGACGTGAGCAAGATCGGCCAGGTGGCCGTGGCTGCTGACGATGGAAGCCGCACGGTCATCGTGGAGGTGTTTGACTCTGCTGAGGACCACGTGGGGCTTCTAAAGACGATCTTCGACTTCCACGCCATCAAGAAGCTCACCGCGCGCCCGGACTTTTCGTTCGCGTTCGACGCGATGTCGGGCGTGAACGGCCCGTACGCTCGCCGCGTGTTCGTGGAGGAGCTGGGTGCGGATGAGTCGTGCCTGATGAATGCCACGCCTCTGGAGGACTTCGGCGGCGGCCACGCTGACCCGAACCTGACTTACGCCAAGAACCTGATCAAGGTCATGGGCGTGGACAGCAAGGGCCTGCCTGTGCACGGTCAGGCGCAGGAGCCGCCTGCGTTCGGCGCGGCTTGGGACGGCGATGCCGACCGCAACATGATTCTGGGCTCGCGCTTCTTCGTGACGCCTTCGGACTCGCTGGCCATCATCGCCGCCAATGCGAACGTGATCCCGTTCTTCGAGAACGGTCTGCGTGGCGTGGCGCGCTCCATGCCCACGAGCGGTGCCGTGGACCTGGTCGCTAAGAAGCTGGGCGTGGCGCTGTTCGAGGTGCCCACGGGCTGGAAGTTCTTCGGCAACCTGATGGACTCGAAGGAAGTCTACGACAAGGAGGAGTACACGCCGTTCATCTGTGGCGAGGAGAGCTTCGGCACGGGCTCGAACCACATTCGCGAGAAGGACGGCATGTGGGCTGTGCTGGCCTGGCTGTCGATCATCGCGTCCAAGCAAGTGGACGGCGCGCCGCTCGTGACTGTGGAGGACATTGTCCGCGACCACTGGAAGAAGTTCGGCCGCAACTACTACTGCCGTTACGACTACGAGGGCGTGGACAAGGCCGCGGCCGAAGGCATGATCGCCAAGATGGTCAAGTTCGACGGCGTCGTGGGCCAGGAGCTCAACGGCTTCAAGGTGAAGGTGGCCGACGAGTTCGAGTACGTGGACCCTGTGGACGGCAGTGTGTCGTCTCACCAGGGCGTGCGTTACATCTTCGAGGACGGCTCTCGCGTGATCTTCCGACTGTCGGGCACGGGCGTCGCTGGCGCCACCATCCGCATGTACATTGAGAAGTACGAGCAGCTCAATGGCAACCTGGGCCAGGACGCCGCCACGGCGCTGGCTCCGCTCATTGCGGTGGGTCTGAAGCTCTCGGACCTGACCAACGCCACCGGTCGCACGGCCCCCACGGTCATCACCTAAGCGGAGTGTTGACTCTTCTGCCGGGGACGGCAAGAGAAGGTGAGGTGACTTGGCGCACAAACGTGTCAGTGTCTCAGTGTCTCAACCTTCACTTCGACGGCCTCGAGGTGGCTGGCTTGCGCTTTGGCACTTTTTGCATGTTGTAGTTGCATTGTAGTAGGCGCCACCACCAGCAACAGACTGACGAAACCAAAATACGAATCGGATGAATGGACTATCGATCGCAGCATACTGGGCGCGTTTAGATTCGTTAACTACATGCAGGTAGATCGAACTCATTCCCACGGGGCCTTGCCGTCTTGCTTCTGCTTCGACTGTTCCTGCTGATGTAGCGCTCGGCGGCGGTCCTGCTCACGGAACTGCTGCGTCTGGACCTTGGTGAGTCGCTTGAACAGCCGGAACTCCGCGGGCAGCTCCGCCTCGGGGAACATTCGCTCGGCAAAGTAGAGGCGACGTACGCGGCAGGTCGCGTGAAGCTGGACGCTGATGGTGTGTGCGTATCGGGCGCCGTAGCACATCTGCGTGAGCTCGGCCAAGTCCAACTGGAGCTGATTCCAGCCGCGGTCCAGCTGCAGTGGCAGCAACGCAAGTTGGGGGTGCACGGTGGTCTGCTTCTGGAAGGTGGAGAGACGAAACCGCCTCCTGGTGCCGCGGTCGTCGGCCACATGCACCTCCACCGACATGTGCTGCTCCAGGTTCTTCACCATCAGCACCAGGTGCCGCAGCCGGATGTGCAGCGAGGCTGACGCCGCAGAAGTATCTTCCTGCTCGTCTGCACCGGCGGGAAAGCGCAGCCACGTGTGCACCAGGTTGTCGGCCGTGAGCGCCACCACGGAGGACTGCACGTCCTCATCCAGCACGCGACGCACGCTCTGCGCCGGCGTCTCCTCGTGCTTCTCGCACAGCTGCAGCGGTCGCGGCCTGGGAATCGTAGACGGGACGTTAAACACACATTTGACATGCCTATAGCGATGGCGGGGAGGAGGCCACAGACCCACCCAACGCTGTAGAGCAGCGAGATGAAGCCCGACTGGTAGGCCTGCGCGAACATGCCTTTCTCGACCGAAATGGTGGCCAAAGCGAACTTAGTGAGTATGCAAGCTGTGCGAACTTAAAATTGCACGGATAGAAATGGCTCCATCGAGTGCGAGACGAATCGCTTTTGCTTCACGATGCTGCCGTGAGGTCGACTGTCTGGCTCCCAGATCGTTGCAGGCTGCGACCGCTGCGGCTGGTCTGCAGATGCGTTGGGCCGATGCAGGCGCATCTCGGGTAGTGCAACTTGAGCCACTCGACGACGGTGACGTACCCGGAGAGCGAGGCGTCACGGAATGCACGTCGCGTGCAGCCCTCGCGCCGATGCGCCTGCAGGAAACATAACACCTCCAAGTGGCCAAACCAAGCCGCACCGTCCATGGCGTTGGTCGTGCAACCCTCGCGACGGTTCCAGTGAAGCCACTCGACAACCGCCAAGTGTCCACGACGCGCGGCCTCGTCCATAGAGTCGCGTGTGCAGCCTTCCTGTCGATTCTGGTGCAGGAACTTGACGACCTCGAGATGGCCGAAGCACGCAGCGCCGTCCATAGCCTCTCGCGTGCAGCCTTCTCTGCGGTTGGCGTGCAGAAACTCCACAATCTCCAGATGGCCACCTGCCGCCGCATGGTCCATAGCCTTTTGGGTGCACCCTTCGTGGCGGCGGTTATGGAGAAACTTGACGATTTCCAAGTGGCCGTTGGCTGCAGCTTCGTCCATGGCGAGCTCGGTACAGCCTTCACGGCGGCAGTAGTGCAGCAACTTGACCACATCGAGGTGTCCGTTGGCCGCAGCGCTATTCATTGCGTACACTGTACAGCCTTCACGGCGGTTCAAGTGCAGAAATGTCGCGATCTCCAAGTGGCCATTGGCGGCCGCGTTGTTAAGTGCCCAGCGGCTGCAGCCTTCCGGGCGGGTCTCATGCAAGTACCGCACGATCTCCATGTGTCCTCGAGCTGCCGCGTAGTCCATCGCTAGGAACGTGCAGCCTTCCGTGCGGTGCTGAAGTAAGAACTGCAGAACTCGGAAATGTCCGCCGCGCGCTGCCCAGTCGACAGCATGGGCTGTGCACCCCTCGGCTCGTTCATTGTGGAGGCGTTGCACCGCGTAGAGCCATCCCTCCCGTGCTGTCGCGTCCATGGTCGCAGCAGTGCAGCCCTCGTGGCGGTGCGTATGTAGAAACCAAGCGACTTCGAAATGGCCACCTCGAACCGCCTCGTCGAGCGCGTTGGGCGTGCATCCTTCGGAGCGATTGGCATGTAACCACTTGACAACGTCGAGATGGCCATTCTGAGCCGCGTAGTCCATTGCCAGTGACGTGCAACCTTCGCTTCTATTGAAGTGAAGCCATTGCAACATCTCGAGACTACCGCGCAACGCTGCGTAGTCCATCGCGAGGTGTGTACATCCTTCGGAGCGGTTGCCGTGCAGCCATTTGACCATTTCCAGGTGGCCATTGCGCGCCGCGTAGTTCATGGACCTAGTTGTGCATCCTTCGCTTCGATGTGCATGCAGCCATTGCACCACCTCCAAGTGACCGTTGGCGGATGCCTCGTCCATTGCGTGCGACGTGCATCCTTCCTTGCGGTTCTCGTGCAGCCAAATGATCACGTCCAAGTGGCCTCGTCCAGCCGCGCCGTCCAGAGCGTCCGCAGTGCATCCCCCTCCTGCGGTCAGTAGCTTCCTTGTGTTTCGCTGTCCAGTGGGTTCGGAGCCATCTTGGTGGAGCTCGTGCATCCAGCGCACAACGTGTAGATGGCCAAACTTGGCGGCCTTGTCCATGGCAACTCTGGGAGGCACGAAAGTCCGCTCATTGGCGTGGATCCACTTCAAGATAGCCAGATTGCCCTGTTGCGCCGCTGCCAAGTAGCAACTATGCGTACTCACGGGGTCCAGGTGGCGACTGGAGTCGCCCAGTCGTTGCAACAGGCGGAAGTAGCCGAAGTGCGCGGCTGCCGTGATGGTCCACTTGGGCGAATAATCCAGGTATGCGTCGATCTGCTCACCCACGTGAGCGCACGAGCCCAGTACGTCGCGCTTGGCCTGGCAAACTGCTGCCACCGAGGCCAAGAGCGGCCGACGCGCGGAGTCCGACGCCTG
Organism: Nothophytophthora sp. Chile5; assembly: GCA_001712635.2. Classification (NCBI taxonomy): domain Eukaryota; phylum Oomycota; class Peronosporomycetes; order Peronosporales; family Peronosporaceae; genus Nothophytophthora; species Nothophytophthora sp. Chile5. The sequence goes on from MBAC02009588.1 coordinate 10,246, forward strand.
TGCTGCCATGCGCATCCGTCTGGTGCTCGTGGGGTCCTCCTAGAACGCAAGCAGATGACGCAATGAGTGACAAGCTGAGAATGTGTGTGATGTGGTCAGATTCTGATTCTGGAAACGGCTGATTTGTTACTAACGTAGAATTCCGAATAGTATGCGGTATTCTAAAGTTATAGAACCCCCTCTGGAGTCGAGGAGGATACTATATTTGATGACACTAGTCGAGCACCGCCCGCTACGCGGCCGGGGATTTCATGAAAGGATGGAACCCGTTGCGCTTCGCCTCGCGGCTCGCTCTACTACTCTTCTAATCCTGCCTCGCTGCGCTCCGCAGGGGCCAATGCGTGGAGCTTAAGCCCATCGCTTGCTCGCTGCGGCTCGCATCGCTTATCGTGACTCGGCCTTCGGCCTCGTTCAGGTCGTGCAACAGGGCTTCTTTACAGCTTAACGTTTATTTTGCGCGTTTAAATTTTAAAAAAATAATGTTATTATTTTGAAGTTCTATAAATGCAAGTTTTAATATGATATCTCGTGGGTAGGGTGACCTTTTTTTTGGGCCCCCAGGGGCCATGGCCCCACAGCTTGGCCCCATTTGGAACATATGTTTCAAATATATAAAATTTATATTACGGTAAATTACCATGCCATTTGTTCCCGACGAACCGTATCTCCCCATCAACAGCTGCATGAGCTGAAGACGATTAAATTTCATAAATCAGTTCAAAAGTATTTTTTTCATGTTGCAAATAATCTGATAATTAACGCATGTTCGGTTGCCTACCGTAATTGTAAGCTAATTTTTTTGATTTGAGCTCGGAAACGGTTTTGGAAGTGACGACCAAATAAAAGATTAAATAGATGAGTTTTTAATGCACTCTCGACCTAGTTGAGTGGCGTCAACTTGTTTCAAGAAAGCTTCTTCTTGGGTTTGAACGTGGAAAACAGACTGTGGGTGCCCAAGAATGCCCTGAACTCAGAGACACGGAATGCCCGCCGCACTCATCCCGGTGGATCCATGCAGACCGTCAGAGTGGGTGCGGGGAGTAATTGTGACTGTCCTGTTTGTGCGCCAGTACGCTTAGTGCAATTGAGCCGAGCTTGTGTCCTGGAAAAACGTAGGCTGCGAGACGCTGAGTCTTCAAAGTCCACAACCATACACAGCTCAGGTGTACAGAGTATAAACGTGACAGTTGAGAGAAAGGGAGCGAGAAATCGTTTTGTTAAACAGATTTATATTCAACTGAAGTTTCGTGTAGGTAGCCTGAACTATATCCATTGTACTTCAACTTCGTGGACTGTCTACGCCATGTGTTTCAATAGCTTCAGCTTGTTCATTGTGTGGATTCCAACTTGAGTCCCATCTTTCTTTTGCATGTATCGGCCATTCGAGTGGCAAGTGGTTGATCAAAGACCTGCCTTCGCCATCTAAGAAAGCGGGGTGATTCAT
>MBAC02009591.1:0-14762 GCA_001712635.2 Nothophytophthora sp. Chile5
TCAGCGTTTCACTTGTTTTATGCTTGGATCACATATGAGAAGTGAGGGTGGCCGCACTATCGAGGACGACGACACCACAAAATACAAAGAAACGACTGCCTTTTTGTGGACGACTGCACATCCAGTGCTCTCGACGATCCTCGCGCACATTCTCCGCGGTAATATCTCCGAATCCCCGAATACCAGTCGCTCGTGGACAAGCTTGCTCTTGGACGACTGGAGCGACTCCTCGGCACGGTGTACATGGATGAGCTGTCAGGATATCGAAGGCTTCTGATCGTGGTTCACTCTGCGCAAACGGACGCCTGAACAACCCATCAATCGATCTCTCGAGAATCTCCTAGAGCTTTCACACGTTCCCGACTGGGTCGTGACTGAGGGCGATCACACGATCAGACATGAGCCCTTCGCGATGAAGACGGCGTTGTAGGCGATAGAGTTGACTACGCACCGGATGGACCTGATCAAGGAGCGCAAGGACCGTCAAGAGCAGAACACATGGTCGACCTACAACAAACAAGAATACGAGCGAGCTCTTCAAGCGATAAAGGAGGTGAACAAGTCCCTGGTGGCGGAGAAGCTTCCACTTACACGGACTCGAAATTGTCGACTGTTTCCGACGAAGACGCAGCAGAAGACGCTCCGGCGGTTCATGGGCATGTGTCGCTGGACGTACAACCAAATCGTCGCGCATTTTCGGAAGACGAACGACTTCAACGCGATCAACCTCACAGCCCACTTCATGACAAAGACTACCCGGGAAATACTTGGGTATCCCGGAGGAATGGGTCCTCCGCCAGAGAGGGCACATGATACTCCGACTTCGATGCGTGGTATCGTCATGCGTTCGTTCCATACAAATGTCATGATCGCGCTCAGTAACATAGAGAACGGCAACCTCTACAACAACGGCTTCTGGCATGTGGCCATCCCTGAGACGGTCCAGCCGTACTCGTTCGCGTGTCGCAAGTCGTGCATCGCGTTGGATCCGGCATTAAGCCGTCATAACCGTGTGGAACTTGACGTGAACGTGCTGGAGTTCGGACGTGGCAACAAGACTCGCCTGAAAGCGATACGAGAGCGTCGAAACACAGATCAGAGTGCGATGGCCAGATTCAAGAATCAGAATGGCAAGAGCAAGTGATGGCAGTATCGGGCGTACGTGAGAGCCAAGCGTACGTTCCTGGGTTGCACGGCCAAGTTCGAAACCGTCGTGAAAGACTTGCACTACAAGACGTGCGCGTACCTGGCCAAGCACTACGATGTGCTCTTGCTGCCGATTCTCAGGACCAAGAACACGGTGAAGAAGAGCAACGCATGCAACCATGACTTCAACACGAACATACCGATCCTCAACCACTCCAAGTTCCGTCAGCTGCCCCAAATCAAGTGCGAGGTGAAGGGCAAGTCGACGGTGGTGTGCTCGGAGATGTACACGAGTCGCACATACGAGCAGTGCTACCGTCTGCATGGGAAGCTTGGAAGCAACGGCGTGTTCGCGTGACCCCACTGCTACTACCAGGCTGGTCGAGGCGCGAACGCTGCTCTGAGTACTCTGCGTTATGTGTGCGCGGGCTCTTTGCAAGTCCTCACCTTAGACTTCGCGACATTACCGGGCTTCAGCGGACTGGATGACGGATTGTACTTCACTGCCGCCCTAAACGATTGTGCAGGCTGCTGTAGTAAATCCCTCGCGCAGTTTCTGCGAAAAATCTGCGTTGGGGTTTATTCGTCATTTATTTGCAAACCGAACTCACATACTGTTAGAGAAATGCATCAGCTTTCCGCTGCTGGTCTCCATGACTTAATCCGAGTTGTATTCGCTCTGCAAGTGCCTTGAAAGTGACCGGTTTGAAAGCCTGGCGTCATGAATTGTGCGGAGTACAATAGTCGATGCGGCTTGTTGGCATGCATGTAATGTCGGCTCACAAGCGACTTCATTTCAGTAGGCTGGCACTTCTTGTCGTGGTGTAGGCGGCGCACCGGTCGGGGGCGTGCACTCGATTCCGCTGTCGAGCAAGTCGCCGTTGGACGCCCAGCGCTACTAGCCTCGTGGCTGGAGGCTGGAACAGCAGACGATTATGGCCTGCCTGGTTCCCACGCTCGAGGCAGAGCGTCGCCATTTCACATAGGTTTGAGTAAATAGCAATCATTGCACCGAACTCGACGTGACTTGCGATCGTTAGCTGTTCGTGAGTCGCGACATCTCAAAACTGCGCGTCGACGTGCCGTGCATCATCTGTATTGCAAACCGCAGTAGCTGCACCCACAGTCCAGCTTCTCGCTCGTTCTTGGACCGCATGAGCAGCATCTTGCCGCCTTGGAACTCCAAGCGGAAGCCTCCGAGGCCCATTTTCTCCACCTTCGTGGCCATACGGAGATTCACCTCGCCGCGCGGACTCCGCCAGTAGCTGCGCTTGAACATCCTGATGAGGGAGTGCTGAAAGTCCAATACGAACCACCGTTTGCTCCAACTACGACGTAGCAATGCGATCGAATCCCGCAGCACGAACACGTTGCCGCAGTACGGCGGCATTTCCAGTAGTGCGACGGGTGGCGGCACGGGCGGGAGCGCTACATACACTGGCTCAGTGAACCTCTCCGGGGTTGCCACATTGGGCACTTGGAAAGCGCGGACGTCCTGGTCGAAGAAGGCCTGGAGAAGCACGCTCTGGAACCGCGACTTCTCGACTCGGATGACTTCGATCGCTGCCTTCATCGAGGCCTGTTCGTGCTCCAGCTCGGCCAAGTCGTCCGCGTCCAACGCTAAACTCTTCACCTTGAGTCGGTCCTCACGCTCCATCTCCAACAGATCGTCCTCGCTCACGGGGTTGCCATCGTCGTCCAGCAGAGTAAATCTCCCAGAGTTCGTGCGGTGAAGCTCCTCCCGCATCCGGCTGCTGGTCACCTTGCTCTGTGAGCCGAACGGGTATACTGTAGCATTGACCAAGGGCTCGCAGGCGTCTTCGCTATCGCGTTCGTGCCAGAACTCGTCGAGCCCTACGTTCTCGCGGAACATTTGCACGGTGTTGGCGGCGTCGCTCACATCGTAGTAGCCGTGCTCCTCGAAGAACGCGAGGCCGTCGGGCACGTCGGCGCGGCCAGCGTAGACGTCGAGCAGGTGGCGGTCGAACGGCGAAGTCATCTCCCCCACGCTCGAGTGGTGCCGCATGACAATCAACCGACTTGTGGGCGGTACGGGACGTTGATTGAGTTGTGCTTGCAAGCAAGGAGGCGCTTGGCAATGCCGTTTGGCTGGCTCGATGGCGACGAAAGCCTAAAAAAGGTCGGAGTTCGGAGGCACATGGCATTGCACATGTCACTCACCCTCTGTGGGACAAGTTGCCAGTTGTTTTGGTGTGTGTGTGTGTGGCTCGGTATTATTACCAGACTTGGGGTTCTCTCCGGTGGCTCGAGCCTTGTTTCGAGGAGATCGCTAGGCGCTTTTTGCACACCTTCCGCCGTTTGGATACTGCTCCAGATCGAAATGCGTGAGCTGTGCCTTGCTTCTGTCTTGGCTGTTGTGGAGGAAGCATATTTTTGGCATATCTCTGTCGAGTTGTTTTTAGCGTGCGCTGGTATCAGGCTATTCGAGTCACCGTTTTCCCGATCTTGAGCCCCTTTCAAGTTGTGTTGACCCATACAAACGCCGCTGCACCATGGGTCGATGCACACTACCTTCATCATATTGCCTAGTTTTAACCGCTCTGCAGCCATTTCCACCCTGCAGCACTACACTCCGCAAATTCCTAGGAAAACGAGTATCCTCGCGAAGCAATCGTCTGAGCTTGAGGCTGCTCGGTTGCTATAAGGATACGATTGCTTTGTGAGCTCTCGCCTCGATGAATGTGCGTAAATTAAGAGATGCAAGCGCGAGAGATCGTCCTGGTCGGCGTTTACTAGACGTTGGTGACCTGGCCAGCGGCTTTAACGCAGCATTTCCGGAGGATGGTGCGGCCGTACGGGATGAAGGAGGCGCCGTACCAGAGCATGGCGGCGTACTGCACGATGACGAACAGCATGACGAGCGGCCCCGCCTTGGGGAAGCCGAAGGCTATGATGAGAGTGCACAGCATGGCGCCCATCCAGATGCAGCAGGCCACGCGCCGCACGGGCATGCACATCACCTTGAGCTGCCGCATGGGCCCCACCAGGAACAGCGAGCTGCCGATGCTGCACAGGTTGCCCACCGTGTAGAAGAAGGCGAACTGCTTGATGTGGCGAGGCCCTCCCCACATCATGAGCGTCGACAGGAAGCCGCACAATGCGCCGAACACGTAGCAGCCCACAGCGCCGTACAGCCGCTGGCGCTTCGTGAGTCCGCACTCCTGGCCCAGTTCGTTCAGTAGCCCCTCCTGCTCCTGGTTCTTGGGTGTGCCCGCGGGCGACTTGCCGCCTTCCAGGTCGCTCTCGGACGCCGTGGTCGCGTCTCCGCTGGACGAAGACCTCACCATCGCCGGCACCTTGATGTTCAGCGACTCCGCCTTCGCCTGTAGCGCAGCCGAGCCCTTCTGCGTGACGTCCTTCAGGGACCCAGCCGTCTCCAGCGCCAGCGACGCCGCTTGCGCCGACTTGGCCTTGAGCTGCTCGAGCATGGTGACCAGTTTCGCCTTTCTTTCGATGAGTGCGGGACGGGACTGTCTTTCAAGTTGGGTCGCTCATCCGAAAATACCACGTCAGCTTTATACCCAATCAAATTGTAATGTGCTTCAACGCAATCCCTTCTTTAATGCAATACTTGTGATGTCGCATCTCCAGCAAATATACTGGTTTAGTATGTAAATCAACGACGTTAAAGGTGTTACGGTGCACCACATCTATGCTGATGTACTTGCGATAACACATATTCTTCGTCACTTGCATATTTCGCCTTTTCGAATAATTGCTGAGCGCCTCCATCTTTTTAACCAATCCAACCGTACTTGCCACTAAAACCCATCGTTGATTGGTTCGAATCCAATCCACCCACATTGAGCTTCGTTGCGGATACATCCTGGAAGCGCAAGCAAGAAGCGAAGCCGCCGGCCGCAGTGATCTCCAGGGACCATGTCGGACTCGGAGGAGTACGAGTACGAGTACGACAGCGACGAGCAGTTCGACAGCGACGCGGAGGAGGCGGCGGCGGGCTCAGGCGAGGACGACGCGGCCGCAAAGGAGCGCTCCGCCGCGCGGGAGACGCAGATCGAGCTGGAGAATACCTTCTACGAGGCCGAGGACTTCCGCCAGCGCGGGGATCTGACCAACGCGCTCGAGTATTTCCAGCGCGTGGTGGCGCTGGAGCGCGACAGTACGCCGCTCGAGGCGCGCAAGTGGAGCTTCCAGTCCTTGGAGAACGTGGTCAAGATCTGCGTGAGCCGCCGCAAGTGGGACGAGATGCTGGCCAACTACGAGCAGATGCTGGGCCATCTCGCCTTCGTCACGCGGAATGAGAGCACCGACTCCATCTCGTCCATCCTGGATGTAGTGTCTGCTGCCACAAGCCACGGAGACGAGAAGGACAGCACCAAGTACACGACCAAGGTGGGCTGCGTACTATGATTGAGCTGATTGGATGTCGCGTCCTGTTGCTCCAGACTGATGCCGTTGTGATCTGTTAGATGTACGAGCTGACACTGGACCGACTGAAGGACGTGAACAACGACCGGCTCTGGTTCAGTATGAACGTCAAGCTGGGCAAGCTGTATCTTGACATGCTCGAGTTCGACCAGCTGCAGCGGCTGCTGGACCAGCTCTACGGGTACTGCCAGTCGCCTGACGGGGTCCAGGACCACTCCAAAGCCACGTCCCTGCTCGACGTCTACGCGCTGGAGATCCAGGTAATGCTCAGTAGCTCCTAGCATGTTGCAGTTAGGAAGCGAGACTCAGTATCTTGTTGTTATGCGCCACCTTTTAGCTCTGCGGGGCCACGAAGAACAGCGCCAAGATGCGCCTCATCTACCCAAAGACACTGGATCTGGACGCCGCGATCGCCGACCCGCGAATCATGGGGTGAGTCCCTGGCAATAGGCTTGAGCATTCGTTTGGCGCTGGCGCTGTATTAATGTGCTGCTCTGTTGTGGCAGAGTCATTCGGGAGGAAGGCGGACGGATGTACCTGGAGGAGAAGGAGTGGATGTTGGCGTACAACGAGTTCTTCGAGAGCTTCCGCAACTACCAGGAGGCAGGCAACGCCCGCGCGACTCAAGTTCTTAAGTACGTGGTACTGGCCAACATGCTGGCGAGCTCAGACATCAACCCGTTCGATTCGCGGGAGGCCAAAGTGTACCAGGACGTGGAGGAGATCGGCGCCATGCTGCTGTTACGTGGCGCCTATGAGTCCAATGACATTGTGCAGTTCGAGAAGATCCTCAAGAACCCCAAGTACAAGCTGCTGAGCGACCCCATCATGAAGAAGTACCTGAACCCGCTACTGCGCAACATCCGCTGCCAGGTCATGAAGAAGCTCGTGCGGCCGTACCAGGCCATCCGCCTCGCCAGCCTCTCTCAGAGTATGAACATCGCGACGGAGGACGTGGAGGACATCGCAGTGGCGCTCATCCAGAACCTCGAGCTCGACGCCAAGATCGACCAAAGCCGAGGGCTGCTCGTGCTGCAGGCGCGGCAAAAGTACGTCTTACTGGCGTTGTTCAGTGGGTATACGGGATTCGTGTGCTCAAATGTGGTTGTGTTGCTGTGGACCCTGTCGCCTAGAACCCGCGAGGCCAGTAAGATGTACGACGCCTTGGATCGATGGACGCGAGCGCTGGACTCGACGCATGCGACGATCGCGGCTCGAGTGATGGCGCATCAATGAGTATACGCGTTGGTATATTCAGTATACGCTCGCGTCATGTTCGTCTCTCTCGATCGCAGGCTCAATGCAAGTGGTTCCAAGTTGATTGAAGCGATCGAAACCGAAATAAAGAAGCCACTCTATCTATCGCCTATCCAGACTGCGAGCTGGCATCGAGGTCGTCGGCAATCAGTTGGTCCGGCAGTGCGTGTTGTGGGTCTGGATGTAGGTCGTCAGCACTGAGCAGAGACTCGCAGCTTCATCGGTCGGCGCAAGCGAAGCCGTCGAGAGGCTGGAAGGAGCCACTTGGTACAGACAACGAGTCGCCAGTTCTCGGAGTGGACTGCAGTTGGACACCACAAGAGTCTCGCAGTTGTGCGACGGGATCCGGACGTCCGCAGAAACCCCCTCTGGCCGCATATCCCCCGATGAAACCACTGCATACACCGTGTTCCCGGCCTTTTGCTGGTCCAGCAGCGTCTGCGTCGACGACAGCGAGTAGTTGGAGATGATCTGGACGTTCCCAGCACCGACGAGCAGTTCCAGCGCATCCAGAAGCTCCCAGGCTCCAACCAGAGCAATGCCAGCGACGTCAATAGCCTCGTCGGCGCGAGCCACGGTCTTCTCAGACTCGGTGCCCAGCAGGAGGTCCAAGTCCACGAGCACCGACAGCACGGGGACCGCGAGCGGCGAGGCGAAGAAGCGAACGGTCGGGTTGGCAATGACGTGGCGACTCTGGATGAGCTTCAGATCGCAGTCCTTCCCGCCGAGCTTGAGAGTGATACGCAGCACGTCCTGGATCGTGGAGATGACGTTCTCTAGCGCGCGTTTGAAGTCGCGCGGGTAGCGATGGAGCCAGGCCAGCAGCAGCGCCGCGAACAGGTCCCCCGTGCCAGTATAATAGCTGTCGATCCACGGGAACTGCACTTCGTATTGCTCGCAGACAGCGTCGCTTCCGTCAACGCCAAGCTGAACCACTTTGCTGCCAATGACCACGAGCTCCCGGGGCGGCTGCTTGTCGGCCGCATCGTCTTCAGTGCTGGAAGCTTCCAGGAAGCTGCTGATGACCACCACCTTCGGCCCCAGAGTGTGCAGCTTCTTGCACGCGCGCATGGCATCTGCCACTGTACGCAGCTCCATCTCCGCCAGCAACTCGCACTCGTACTGGTTGGGAGTCAGCACGTCGCAGATCGGCAGTACCTTGGAGCGATACAAGCCCACTGCAGCCACATTCACACGCACTCATCAGTCTCCTCCACCAGATATACAACCCACCGATTGCAAGTTACAATACCTAGCTCCAGGGGGACGTAGAGCTTGCCCAGGTCCCCCATTACGGGATCGCACACGTACATCAGCCGCTCCGGGTGGCTCTGTGCCGCTCGGAGCCGCTCGTACACGCGGACGATGGCATCCAGCAGCGAAATGGAGCCGATGTACCCCGTCAGAAGATGCGTGTGTGCGTCTCGAAGCAGATCGTTGGTCTCCATGCCGTCTAGCAGCTCGTGCAGCTCCTCGCCCGTGAGCCGCTTGCCCGTGAACTTGGCGTAACCCGTGTGGTTGGAGAACTGCACGCTGTTGATGGGGTCCACGTCCATACCCAGCAACTGCAGAGGGAACACCGCGCTCTTGTTGCCCACGTAGCCCTGCACCACGTGCGACTGGATGCTCAGCACGCGCCCGCCCTCGGCCTCGCCGTCATCAGCAGGAGCCATCACCGCCATGTTCCGTCGGTCACAGTCCCTCGTGCGTTGGCAGTTGCGTCACTCACTCTCCAACAGTCGGCTGAACCGGTATATCGGTACGCAAACGGTAGTGTCCGGTTGTTTACCGGTTTCCAGCATTGGCAAATTCTGCCAGTCGGTTTCGCGACTGCCTCACCGATCTTTCAGTGGAGACCGACCGATCTGCTGTGGATGCCCTCTTGATGGGGCGATGGACTTTGCGTTCGGCGGTGGCCAGCTTGGGTCAGACCACAGTGTTCTCGAGGTGTGCTGGTCTTGGCTCGGTCTGTGAAGCTCCATCACTCGATCGATTTGAACGTTTGACCCAATGCGCTGGAGGTTCACGGAGTCTGTCGGTTCGAGCGATGCCGTGCATGCGCCTATCCACGACGAATAGTGACGACCACGTCGAACGCATCAATTGGAAGATTGGGTGGGTGCAGAAAGGAGAACATCGAAGAAGCAGGCTCCTTGCTGCTTGCGGGGCCTGCGAGCTTCTCGTGCGTGAACACTTCGAAGATGAGCTAACCCGGCGCTGTTAACTGTGGCAACGTGGAGGCGCGGTAATACTCATAACGACGGAAACAATAGCTGCGTTTTTCCGCGCTCGAACGCGCCAAGAACGAGTGTCCACTGACGCTGTCAATGGATTCAGCAAAGCGAAACGAACTTTTGAGCGATCCGAACCGCACATCTTAGACATATCGCTGCGGATCCCATGCCTTGAGCAACACCTCGTTGCTGGCAACTTGCTGCACGGAGTGGGGGTATAGTGCTTACGTCGTGGTATCGTTGACTGGGGCATCATGCAGAATACCAGCAGCCTGTTACCAAATCACCCAGGACGAGCATTAATTGAGCCCCCGCTATTGATACTGCTCGAGCTTCTCCTTTATAGATATGAAACAATTGCTCAAGCGCCGCCAAACCACCTGTGCAACCTTCTGCTCCCCAACCTCAGACGTCGTCAGCATACGGCGACGCACGCATTGCGCTGTAATGACGAGTCCTCCCTTCTAAGACGGAGAGGTCCGTTTCGAAACTCGCACGTTCGCCGGGTATCGCAGCGCTCATCAATGTCGAGCCTCTGCAGCTTTCCCAGTGTTGAGGCTGCTTTTACAGTGTGCGTCCATTGACACCAATGCAGCGCGGAACGAGCGCCGCGTTACGCGAAAACTGCCGCTCTCTTGATTCCACTCGGCCGAAATTGCTGGTGGCATGAACATTTTGAAGACTGTCTACAAGGAAGCAGAGTCGCTGGTCGCTTGTCATCAACAATACGAAGGGTCATGGAAAGGTAGACAACATCACAATACGGATTTTGCTTTCACTCGACAATCGCGTGCGAGATCCCATTCCACTGGCTCGGGCTATCCACCTGCCATGCGGTACCCACCTATCCAGCCGTTCGTCCAGCGCTCTTATCATAGTCGCAGAAGCGCGGCGCTGGATCATCTGGACTTTTCTTCAAAGTCTCATTTTCCACCATCGATGGAAAAAACGTGGCATTCTCATATGGACTGACCTTGTGGGTGCGAATGCATGAGCGCAGCTGGTTCTCCAGCACTGCCGCGTGTGCCAGACAGAAAGATCCGGCGCTGAACGCCTAATACTCAGTAACACCGGACGGCAGAGAGAGGTCATGCGAGCCTGCCAGTCGCCTCGGCTCGCCTTTTCCGCAGGAAGTCCCAGACCGAAAAGCTCCAGCGACGTGAAGGCTCGATCGAAACCAGTAACGGCGGTCTCCTGAGTCCTGAAGCGTCGGGCGTTCACTTTCAAACTTGGGACAGTCGAGTACATTGCGCGTCGGGCGGTCGCAGAACAGGGAGGTGGTCTAGAACACCATCAGAAACAGGAAGAACCAACCCAGGGGAGGCGAAGAAGCATGCGCTCAGCTCGCGGTTTGCTGCTGTTCGTTGCCTTGGCGCTCGTGATGGCTACTGCAGGTACAACTAGGAGCATTGCTTCCCAGTGTCGCTTCCACTTGCACGTCTCTAATCGTTTTCTTCTGTGGTTTCGAATGTAAAGATGCACGTGCTGCCGAGTCGTTGACGGTGGCGCCCTCATCCGATTCGCTCATCAGTGCACGGGGAAGTGGCACTAGCAGCACGACGACCTCCACTTCCTCAGCGAGTGCTGCTATTGGGAGCGCCGAGTCGGACAGCACAGCTACCACAGCCCCATCCACGACGTCGTCCTCTTCCGCTTCTGCGACCACTGCGCCAACCAGTGGCTCAGAGGCGTCGTCCTCACCTAGCACCGAGAGCACGACAGACTCGCCTTCGAGCGCTTCGGCGACGGTCAGTCCGGACACGTCGGACCGCAGCATCACGGCCGAGACGGAGGCCCCGACGGCTGCGTCGTCGTCCGGCACTTCGTCCGAGGCGTCGACAGCCGTCGACCAACTCAATACGAACAATGGCAGCGTGACGAGCTCAGCGGGCTCAGGGTTCAATGTCAGCACAGGTCTGCCGATCATCTTTGGCGCTCTCGCTTGCGTCGGCGCGCTTGTCATGGCCGTGACGTACAAGAAGAAGCGCGCCGCCGATGCTGCCGCGAACGACGAGCAGCGCGGCAGCTCGGACTGCGGATACGCCGATGGAGCCAGGTTCACGCCGGACAGCCGGACGCTGGAAAGCACGATGCAGGAAGACACCCCACCGCCCATACTCCAGTCCCGGGGCCGGAACACCCAGGCCAGCGGCGACTTCTCGGGGGCCATCGCCGACTTCACGGGACCGAACTCGTCGGTCCGCTCCACGTCGCCGTTCGCCAGCGCGCGCTGTAATGTGCGCGTGAGCTCGCCCGTCCAGAACCTCAACGCGAACGACAGCAACATGGAGTTCGAGGACTCGTGCCCGCGCCACGGCGAAGGCAGCAACGTGGTGCTCACGTTCCAGGAAGTCGAGACCGGCTCGCCTCGACCGCCCCAAGTGCAGTTGTAAATAACGTCAAGTTGGATGGGTATTTTGCGGCTTCGATCTTCAACGCGTGACTTGCCAGTGCGTCCTTGTCTTCTGCCATGAGCAGCGTGGGGCGGGCGGGGCGTTGAGGCTGCATGATGGAGTAGTACATGTGGGTTCGTCTCATTATGCTCCGACGTTTCCTACACAGAGGTGTAACAGTCCAAAGTTCATGTCGCTTCCTTTTGTTCCATATAAAGAGAAGTGATTGTATCCTGCTCGATACCGGTAATACCGTCAAACCCGCTCGGTTCTTTCCCTTCCGAAAACGGAAGGGAGGGGAGAAGCCGAGTCCCCAACGCCGTTGGAGATTCGCAGTGTATTGGTGGCAGGAGACTCGTGATGGAGCGGCGGCGGCGCACCGACGGCCACCCGCGCTCGCGCCGCGACGGCGCCGACGCTGAAGACGACGGAGGAGGAGGCCGTCGACGCCGCAGCCGCAGCTTCAGCCCGGTTTCGTCGCGCCTGCGCTATCAGCAACGGCGCCACGCGCGTCCGCCGCCCGTACCCAACTCCAGTCGACGCCGGGGGCGACGGAAGTCCAAGGACGTTAACGGCAGCGCGAAGGACGGGCGTAGTCGCTCGCGGACGCGCTCGCCGCACGGCAGTCGCTCGAGACGAAGAGGAGGTGCGTTGTGATGGGGGAAACGGTCTCGAAAGGAGGAGGGGGGGGAAACAACTAACAGCAAAAGAATCTGGGGTTTTCGTGTTGTTTTGCTGCTGATAGACTCGCGGTCGGCGCGTTCTCGCACGCGGTCGCGTTCTGGATCACGCACGCGGCGACAGTCAGGCCCGCGGTCGCAAACGGGCTCTACGGGGAGCTATCATCGCCACCGTCGGTGGGTTTGTCATGCCATTTTATACCCGATTTCTAGCGTTCCCTGGTGTGCTGATGTGTGTTGCGTTGTTTGTGTGTTGCTGTTGATGTAGTGATCGGAAGAGCGGACGGTCGGACACCACGGACACCCAGAAGCAGCATCGGAGTCGTCGAAGCAGCCGCGAGAGCGCCCGTGGGTCGCACCACCACAGCTCCCGAGGCAAAAACAAGCAGCGGCACTCACGCCACCACGACTCGCATCACGATCGGGAGCCGCTCCTGCCTACTCTGCAGCCCCCAGCTTTGAAGGAGAAGGACGCCAGCGAAGACAGCGCAGCGCACGACGACACGGTGGGCAGCTACGGCGGCAAGCCGGGCGACTACATCGCGAACCGCTACAAGATCATCCGCGAGGCTGGACTGGGCACGTTTGGCCGCGTGCTGGAGTGTCTGGACAAGCAGCGCAACCTTGTGGTGGCCATCAAGGTGGTCCGCAAGGTGGACAAGTACTCGGAGTCGGCCAAGATCGAGGCTGCGATCCTCCAGGACGTGAACGACAAAGACGTGCGCAACGAGTCGCTTTGCGTGCGCATGTACAAGTGGTTCGAGTACCATGGCCACGTGTGTATGGTCTTCGAGCGACTGGGAGGCTCGCTGTACGACTACCTGAAGAACCACGACTACAAGCCGTTCCCTCTGCACTGCATCCGCGCCTATGCGTGGCAGTTGCTGACCTCGCTGGAGTTCATTCACAGCATCAAGCTCATCCACACGGACCTCAAGCCGGAGAACATTCTGCTGGTGGACGATACCGAAGAGCGGGTGTCGTGTGAGTCCTCGTCGCCGTCATCTTCGTCCTCGTATGGCTCGCCGAACGGATCGTCGGGACGTGAGCAGTGGTCTAACGGTCGGCAGTGGAAGAAGCGCGGGCGCGGGATGTCGGACGCCGACACACCTGGCCGACTGTCCCTGCGACCGCCGGCCAACAATGCCGTGAAGCTGATCGATTTTGGTGGCGCAACGTACGAGGACGAGTCCAAGAGCTCCATCATCAACACGCGGCAGTATCGGTCGCCCGAGGTGATCCTCGGGCTCGGGTGGAGCTATCCGTCGGACATTTGGTCGGCCGGATGCATCATCGCCGAACTGTATTTGGGCGAACTGCTGTTCGCGACCCACGAGAACATGGAGCACTTGGCGCTCATCGAGCGCTGCATCGGCCCGCTGCCGTCTGGGATGGTGGCGGAGGCGCCGAAGCACTCGTCCAAGTTCTTCCGCCGCGGGCGACTGGACTGGCCGGCCAGCGCGTCCAGCGACGAGAGCGTCGACCATGTCCGAAGTATGCGGACGTTGGCGCAATTGATCTCCGCGGAGGACGCGCAGAGCGGCCTGCTGGACCTGCTGCAGCTCATGCTGGTGCTGGACCCGCAGAACCGCGTGACGGCCAAGGAAGCGCTGAACAACCCGTTCTTTGACGGCTTCTCGTATCGCAGCATCGCCCGAGCGGGGCGCAATGGCGCGCATTGAGTCGCTCGACTAGTAGCAAGTAGAAAATGGCGGAAGGGGAGCTTTTGTGTATACAGAGAACATCGAAACTGTCGCCCTCTGAAAATATCCAGGTCTTCCTGGGTGGAGACTATCTCATCTCCACGATTGATGCTACACTGCTTCGAGCTCAGCATCTTGATCGGCTACTCGATCCGCGTCTTCGGGAGAATAGCGTCTTCATGGGCGTCGGCAGTTCATTGATGCTCATTGATGCAATCTTGATAATGGAGAACACTTGTTTGGGGTTGGGTTCTCCGCCTCTCGTTCTTCGAGTCCTTGCACTTGCTCTTGCTCTTTGTGTCTGGAGGCCGTCTCCTCGTACTTGAATCAGCAGCAGTCGTCGCCATGCTGGCAAAACGAGGAATGACGAGAATCTCGCAAGATCTTTGTGGTCTCGTGACTCATGCGTCGTGAAAGATAAAGCTTGATCTTTTGTGTAAGTTTCATTTTCGACAGATTTGTTTTGAAGAAATTGGAAGCAACAAATAGCAATTTTGTGGAAAATATCAAGCGAAACATATTGGCAGCTGTCAAAAATGCAGATCAACGCAGAAAATCACCGTCGATTATGTTAGTTTTCGTCAAAATCCCAAAGTGGGTGTTACTGTGCTGCTCCGAATAGAAGTCTCTCTCCGCCCCAAGCCAAAACCGAAGGAACGCAAGGAAGAAGCAACATGTCGACGCTGATCGTGGGCAAGAACCTGCCGGGCAGCCGCAACGACGAGTTCTTCGGGTGGGAGGAGGCTGCGGGCGGGCGCGTCGTGGACACGGGCGGCGCCTTCGAGGTGGAGCAGCTGATCCAGCGGCTGGTTCGCGCGGACCCGACGGCTCTGGCGCAGATCTACGACGCGCCGGACGACCAGGACACGTATCTGTGGCAGTACGAGCACCTGCGCCAGGTGATGAAGGAGCTGAACGTGCTGGTGGCGCGTCTGGACG
>MBAC02009592.1:0-11816 GCA_001712635.2 Nothophytophthora sp. Chile5
AGCTTCCATTTTATTTCATAAAAATCACCCCCGTATGTACGCATCCACTTGTGTGACTATAGTGAACGCGACTTGTGCTTGTTTCCAGCAGGCACTCTTTTCCCCTTGACACGCGGGGGAAAAGAGAGCGCTGCATTTTTGGGCCTATACTTTGATGAAGTGTCGACTGGTGCGATTTTTTTTGAAAAAATCACGCGCGCAAAAGTACTGGCGTTAAACGAGAGCCTTAGCTTTCAGCGTTTACGCTGAAAGAACACGTATAGTATACATCATCGGATAATCGAGACAATAGGTGCGCCGGGGTACGATCAATGTACCCCTACACAGTGCGGTTTGTACCCTTACACGGTCACGGTGTAACCAACGGGTCACTCACTCGACCTTCTAGGACAAACTAATACAGCTTTTGTAAAGGTTTACTTTTAGCACAGATTAGTATACAGCTATTTTACTTGCAGGGTCCGATAACTAAGCAAATCGGTTCAGTCTTACTTTAGCTTTCAACCACTCAAAGCTCATTTCCTTCGGCCGGGAACCAAACCGAAAAAAGTTCGGTTTAAGCGATAGGATATCGCTAAGCACTTCATCTGTGTGTTGTGCTCTGCGACGGCCCCGTCACAGACTCAGCACTAAGCCGCTGCCGCTCGGCAGACGGCTCGGGTGCAGCGGGTCGAAGAAGACCCACTATACCCACGATCTGCATGGGTAACGGGACACTCCCGGGCTTTTAGCCAGAGGTCCCTCATCCTGGAGTGGATCTGATGTTTGCCCACGAGGTGAGCAAACGTCACGCGCAGATCGCGCTGAATGAGGATGTCACTCATGGTCGCCTCCTTCTGGAGTTTGTCCTTTGGGCGACCTTGAGGGGCCACCCACTCCCAGAGGAGATTATCGGTGTTCATGTCGGACACGCCATCGGGAACCGCCCAGGGGAAGTCCACACGGGCTTAAGACCACCACAGTCTTCCGGCTTTTGCCGACGCTTTGTGAACTCTTTCACTGGGATGGGGCGAAAGGCCAAGACCACGCTCTTGGCCACCCAAAGATTGTCGTCAAAGAGGATGTTGTCTTTGACGAAAGCGCACTCCCACACGCCAGTGGAGAGGCGCAGCGACGAATAAGGTCGCGGGTTGTACAATGTGGCCAACCATTGATCCGCACCCGAGCTTGGGGCTGGCGGGTAGTACCCATCCGGGTAAACGGCAGGACGCCCGGTGGCAGGCGTCCGCATCTCAGCGAACTGAGATTGACGAACATTCAGGTAGTTTTCCTGCTGTTCGTCCAGGTGGTTGGAAACCACCTCAGACAAGTGAGTCTGGGCAATCTCGCCCTCCTCACTCGGGCTACCTTCGTAGCTCTCGTCGTGCGAGTCTTTGCTCTGGTAGAAGAGCTTGCCGTGATTGCCGGGCACGTGACGCGTCCGACGAGACGTGCCAGTCTCCTTGAGGGGAGACGAAGAAGCAGGACGCTTCCTAGCAGCTTTTGCTGCACCAGCTGATGGCTCAGTAGCGCGGCCAGAGCGCTGCGCCTTCCACTCAGTGCGAGTGAGTTTGCGCTGAGCAGGCGGCGGCGAGCTAGCCGCTGCACTGCTATGACCAGACTGAGTCGGGACAGAGGTCTTGTCCTCAGACTCAAGGTCAGCGTCTTTAGCAGGCGCTTGACCATGCTGGAGCGTATCATTTGGCTCCGGCGAGGACTCCAGGTCCACGGTCATGCCGAGATCCGCAAGGAAATCGTCTCCCCAGGTCTTGGCCTTCAGAGTAGACGGCTCGTCCGCCCGAAGGGCAGGGGATGCGACGGGCGTCTCAGGTGCAGCAGCACCATGCGCATCAGCGCTGGCGCTTACAGCAGCCACAGGCTTCGCAGCCTTTCGCGGAATAGGCACACGGTCTTCCGGGGTGGAAGCCGCAGCCTGTGGTGCATCAGCGCCAGGCGCATCAACACCGGATGGTGTTTTGGCTTTGGCTTTCGCCTTAGCCGATGAAGACTTGGGCTTTGCAGCCGTCTTCTTAGCGGCGCTTTCGCGCCGCTAGTCTTGCCCTTCACGGGCATGTTGCGCGCTTGGTAGCGGCGGCGGGTTCTCTCGGCAAGATGCTGAATGAGACCCGCCCACGCACCAGCAGCAGTGGTTGATCTCCTTTCAACCAAGTCCAAAACGGACTGTTCCGTATGTCAATACGGAAAGAGTCCCTCGCGGGATTTCTCCGAGCGCGCTAGATGACTAGCGCTGCACACCCGCTGTTCCACAATACTGACTGACTTTCTGACGGAATTGACCTTACAACCGATAAGCGGGTCGATTCCAGCAAAACGTCAGTCCGTATTGTGGACTAGCAGGGGTGCACGCTTTTGATGTCCAGGATGGTTATCGTCTAGCAACTAGCTTCTCCTTGTACTGCTGGAGGTATTATAACGTCAATATAATTGCTCGCGGCAACATTGCGTTCTTGCCTCCGCCGATTGACGTAGTCGGACATTCTTCCCACCGCTCTTGAGGTGATCGGCTGTGATCGATCAACTACATGTAGCATCTATCCTTGATCCTTGGTGGATCAGCCTGCTGCGCATTCGTTTGTATCTTGTGGCCGCTCGGGCATGCTGGAACATCGTAGTGGCTGCCACCGACATCATGCAGGTTGCACGACGACACTTGTACTGATAGGCTGCCTTCTTTACTCGTTCCACCCTGTTGGTTGGTGCCTGCACTCGATACTCACCCGCAATATTAGCCTGCTCATCGTAGCCGACAAGCTTGACTCTCCAGCTCAGCCTACGAGATCTCCTGGCACTTTTCACTGCCAGCCAAACCTCTAACAACTGAGACAACACGGGTCTGGCGATAGCAGTACGTGACTGCATCAGATAACCCAACGCGTCAATACGCGTCCATCGTCTCAAGCTCTTCCAACGCGCTCTGATTCGATAGCTGGCTTCGCATTGTACCGGCGTGGCCTCGCAACGCGAACGCAAACCAGTCTGCGATCGACAGCTGGTGACACCGCCTTCCAAGAGGGTTCCGCGCTCGGTCGTACTCGATCGACGTCCGTGCCTTGTGCTTTTGGTCTTGATCCGCTCAATCCCCGCATCCTGCTCCGCCAGCGATGCGAAGACACGCCGTGCTCGTAAAGAGCGCCAGCACATTGGCAGTCGACGTGTAGACCAGCACACCAACGAGCGTGAGGACCACGAGCCAGCCAGCCGAAGTGCTGTAGCCGCCGTAGTAGCGGAGTTGTTGCACCTCGAGCTTCTGACGGGGTAGCAGCCCCACGAACGCCAGACTCAGCAGCTGCAACGCCCAGGCGATCAGATACGTGTATGTGACCTGCAGTCGCGTCGAGTCCGCGTCGGCATGCAGGTCTTCGTCCGAGAGCGAGAAGTACGAGTCTACGGCCTTGTAGGCCGCAACGCCCAGTGGAATAGCCAAGTTGTGGAAGGTGATGATCAATCCGTACGTCGTGCCTTCCAGTCCACGCGGGGCCAGCTCCACGATCGGGAATAAAAACACGAGGAACCGCAGTGCTGCAGCTGGTGCCGCTAGCATCTGCATGTACAGCCAGAAGTACTGGTGTCTCGCCACATTGAAGATCGTACAGCCCACCGTGACGACATTGACGCCGACGATCCAGATCGTAGCCACGCAGAAGAGATGGCCCCATCCACCATGCAACAGATACTGCCGTGTGAACAGCAAGCCTGCAGTGAAGCACAACCCCCAGACTGCTAGTGACACCGACTTGGAGAAGCTGTGCACATTCGCCCAATTGGCCTCGACCGCCGCACTCGCACTCGAATCCACAGTTTGACAGAACGTGGCCACCAATTCGAACATGAGCACTTGCCACATCGCGCGACTCTGCACCAGCCGCCAGATCTGCTGGCACCGGCCACGGAAGGTCAATGGCGGGTCCAGCGCCTCCACAAGTCGAGTAGTGGGCTCTGGACCCAGTGGATGAGGGCCCAAATGACGCGGCGGCGTCATGGTGGATGACCAGGTGGCAGCTCCACGGTCCTCATGCAGCAGCCAGACGGAGCCAATGAGCGGCACGAGGGCGACGACGGCCAGTACCAACATGACCTGGTTGAAATCCAGCGAGAAGGAGAAGTCGCCGCCATATTCCGAGCCATTGAGGCCGACCGTCACGAAGAGATCCGCGGCGACTAGTCCGAGCATCCGTGCTGCGTAAATAGCCACTTGTGTGTGGCCGCGCACGGGCAGGGGTTCGCGTTGTGCATATTCGACCATTAGCCCGTCTGCAGCCACATTGGCCAGGAAATACCCGACTGTAGCCAACGTCATAACCCCAGTATACGTCCAGGCAGCGCCCGCGCTGTCGACTGCAGGCATCCCCGCGGCTCCGAGATACACCAGACTGCCCACACATAGTGTCCATCCGAACACAAGGTAGGGTTTGCGTCGATAGCCGCAGATCCGCACGCTGTCGGTTAGGAACCCGCCGAAAAACTTAAAGCTCCAGGCCCAGTTGAGAACTGTATACGCCGCGTGGATCTGGTCGGCATCCTGCTGTAAATAGGCCCGCAGGAATGGCGGCAACGCGTTGTTCAGGCCGCCGTACAGGACGCCGATGCCCGCGTAGTTGAGCAGTAGCCCCAGTGTGTCCCGAGTGAAGAGCGACACGCGGCCGCCCGACCGCAAGGCGCCGTCCGCCTCCAATCCGTAGAAGCCGAACTCGCGCTGCTCGTCCCGGCCTCGCGGACCGCCCGCAGCCGCCCGCAGGAGCAAGATGTGGTCGGCTCCCAGCCGTAACTCGGCCGGTAACGAGTCCAGGCTCAGAGACAGCGAGTCCGGCGACAGCGACATGGACAATGAGGACGACTTGAGCCAGATCGTGGACGACATGATGGGTTCGCTCGCTCGTCTGGATCTGGTTACGAGCAACTCGTCTGCGTCATCAACACCTCCGTACGCAGCTCGGGTCTGGTTGCTGAGTTTTTTCGAAGCCTTCGAGCGGTTTGCTGGGTCTCGACTTGATGGCGCTGCGGCCGCTGAGAAGCGACGACCTCTCCGGACGAGCTTACCACGAGCGCGACGCGCAACGCTGGAGACCGACGACCGCGCCGCTGGCTGGCTGGCTGGCTTGATGGGGTGTGGGCGGGCGGGTCGCGCGACGAGCGGGCAGCTTGAGCCAACTCCCGCCCCTCCCCTGGGTTCGCAGTCTGACTGGCAAACGGTAGTCGACGACTGATACGCGCCACAGCTGTTGTTCATTGGGCAGATACCCTGCGTGAGCGTATATTTGTACGTGGTATGTGGAGATACTATGTGGGAGGTATTGATAGGTGAAGTCTGAAAAGCTTTGGAATGCATCATGGGGTTGTGTGGCGCGATCACAAATATTGAGATGAACAGGTATCGCGTTGGTCGGGACTGGAGTTTTGTAAGCACCCCAACTTGGCCGTGTCGCACGACGGGACGCGTACCGTAACATGAGAAACGGTGAAAATCGCGGCGCAACGACACGAAAAGCGTAAGGACACACGAGTTCTGGTGACGCCAAGTGCCGTGCATCCGCAGCAACGGAGGCAGCCAACAGCAATTGCACACCCGCCAAACGTCCTCCTACCCGTACAGAATCTATCAAGCACAAGCAGGAACCAGTCAACACGAGATGGAGCGGAACCGTCCGCCCTGCATCTGCTTCCACGGAAGTGGCGGGTTCTTGGTGATCGTCAGCTTCAAGCGCTCCCGTTCCGTTGTTCCCCACGAACCGAGAGTACATCGGATGCTAATCATGGCGTATCTATGAATCCGAGCATAGGCCCAGCCGTTTGGGTGGTTCTGTTGCCTCTGCATGTGTCCAAAATCGAATTTTAAGGGCGTATCTTTCTGTCGAGGACTGGCGCTGAGTTTTGCAGTTAACGGTACTCCTATTTGCTTTGACATTTTTAGGAAGCATTACAAAACCAGAACTCATTTTATGTATTACACAAAATGTCACTATGCAAACCCTGCTGGCATTCAAGCGAGGGCAGCGAGAAGCTCCCAAACGAGCATTTATAATTGGCGAGATGACGACTCTAACCAAGCGGCGAGAGGCGAAGCCGCGGCCGCGCAAGATGTGGTTCATCTGGGACCCGGCGGGGATCGTCATCGCCTCCTTCGCGTGGTGCCTGCTCTTCGGGTTGCTGCTGGCGGTGCTGACGTCCATTTCGCGCTGGGTGGGACTGTTCTCGCTCCTCGGCTTGACGGAAAGCGTCTGGTTCACGGGGCTATTCGGCATGTGCTTGTGGTGCCACATCGTGGTGCTAACCACCAACCCGGGCACGGTTCCTTCAAAGCTTCGTGGCATCCTCCCGAGCACGGAGTCAGGCGACCATCTCCGCGAGGAGAGCGATGATGACGAAGAGGAGATGGAAGAGGTGGAGATGCCGCTGCACGAATTTGAAGACTGCGAGGACGACGGCTCGCTGCTCGTGTTTTGCGACGAGTGCGAAATCTACCGCCCGTCAAGGTGCGTTGGTTGTCATTTGCTTAGCCAGTTTGCCTCGTCACTTCCAGTAATGAATATGTTATAGAATGCACTCACGTGGATGTGCTTGTGCTGATTCATGCAGAGCGGCGCATTGCCACACATGCGAACGATGCATCGTCCTCCAGGACCACCACTGGTATGAGGCGGACTCTCATTTGTGAGTGTTTTGATGCGTTATAACTGACACTTCGCCTTCATGTTGACTTGCTGTAGCCCCTGGGTCAACAATTGCGTCGGCATTGGAAACCACAAGGCCTTCCTCTTGCTGTTGCTCTATGTGACAGCCACGAGCTTGCAGGCGGCTCTGCTGGTGATCACGCAGTACGCTTTGTGCTCGCGCGGCAAGTATTCGTGCGGCTTGCAGACGGATCAGTTCCCAGGACGGCTAGGCGGCTGGATCCTCGCGGCGGCGGCGGTGTTCGGGCTGTTCTGCTCGCTGATGCTGGTCATGGAGTTGTACAATATTTATCTGGACCCGCTCTTCACGCTGATCGCCGACCAGCTCGCTGCGCGCCGCGGTGGAGATAAGTCCAGCTCCACCATGGAGCGCCACCTGAGCGTGATTTGCGGTACGGACGGCATGCGCGCCTCGTGGCTCTTTCCTGTGCCGGAGAGACGTGCATTGCACGACGTGGAGATCGTGCAGGGTTTCCGGTGCAATCCAGACGACGCTGGGATCTGCTGAGGCGAGAGCGCCGCCTGGCACCGCATAGAGAACGGTCGTTGGCATACACTATCGCCAGAAACGTCCGCAGCGAGTAGCGGCAAACACCCGTAGCTAATATCAGTAACGTTTGAGCTCAGGTGCCGCGTTTGAAAGGCGAGAAGAGAGCACGTTGCATGTCCAGACCCCAGCGACTGGGGCACCAGCCAATGATAACGTTAGAAGGTTGCCGTTCCCGAATCAGCGCGAGCCAAAGTTAGCCTGTCGCTTCTGAAGCGGAACTTCAAATTGGGACCATAATCCTCTTTGGTCGGGTCCTCCGCCCGAAGTCCAACAAGCGTGTGCGTGATCCCCTATGCGACGGTGGCGCTGACGTCACCGATCCTGGTCGTGTCAGCTGCAGGCCCCGGCCTCGCCTTCGTGACGAAGTTCATTCACCTTCGAGCTCGCATGCGTCCATCCATTTTCGCTTGGCCCCGTGTCTCGTACCATGCCACGGAATATCCCATCACGTTATCCAATGGTGGATGGGTGCGCCTCTCGAAAAAGAACCAGGGCTAGACCTCGTGCGTTCTAGCATTTCCATCCATTACGCAACGCACGGACGTTGGGGGCTGGGTCTGTACCGATGGCTTGCGGGCAAACCAGTGCACAAGAGGCGGATCCGAAAGGCAGAGGTGCCAGGCTTTCGGTTATTGCGCACCATCGCCGACGTTTTCTGCCCCTTGAAGGCGGGGCGGCCTCTGGACTTCAGCTCCATCAGGTCGGAGTGGAAAAGTTGGTGTTTGCTCGTAACGTTATGGGCACAGTCCATTGGCCAGCGGGATGCGGGAGTGTCCAGGGGAGCGCAACTCTTTATCGTAAGGTTCTCAATTGAATTATAAATCGCGCCCAAGCGCGCAAGGCGTGCAGTGGCGAGGTCTCCTGTCTGCGTTGACGCAGCACGGGAAGAATGCGACGGAAGCGGAGGCGCCATGAGAGGGGCGGCTGTGGTTGACGCCGTTTGGAGGTTTTCGCACGGCGGGACCGGACCGTTTCTCCACGCGCGTCGCAGCAAGTGGTGGCGCAATCGGCGAACGTAATCACGACCGGCGCGGGCCACCCATACAGCCGGAGGGCAATCACAGCGCGATTCACAGACAAGATCGCCGACTCGCCGCCGCAGGAAGCGCGCACGTCTATCCCTGCTATTCTAGATATGTAACGCGAGATTCTGTCTCAGAAGCCGCCCTCCACGTGGTGAACTGCCCTGTGATATTTTATATGTCGCAGATTTCGTGATCCGGACGGATTATGCCACTCTGCGAGCAACGCCTCTTTCGTTTCGAAACTTCGAGGAAAGAACCTTGCGGTTTACGGCCCCAAGTCTGTCTGGAGCGTGTAAGGTTTTTTTAATCGGCTTGCGATATCCGCATGTCAATTTCGATACCTTCGCATCACGATATATTTCCCGTCCGTGATGTCGCTCCTCCGCATTTGCGCCAACGCGGTTCTCTCGAATATCTTAAAAGTGCATAGCCGCCAGATTGACATGTTTCGTGCGATGGTGAGATATGTGATATGACGGGGATTACCCTACGCGACCTTCATTCTTGAGAAAAAGGTCCGCCTCCTCCAAAGTGCAGGCCGAAGCGAAAGCCAGCCACGAGCAAACCACTTTCCTTCCGCAGCTCAACAGCGTCACTCTTGCATTCTCCGTCTTCGAAGCAAGTCAAGCGAGCTCGCGTGCGCGCTGGCTTCCCGAGGCGGCAGGTTGAACAACCGGAAAGAACAACGAACAGAAAAGCCCGCGGGCATCTCTTCTCGCCACGTTAAGTGCGTTTAAGGATGGTCGCCACGATGGTCGAGGCCGTTCCGGCGGCTAACAGCGAGCAGGTGAAGACGGTGGAGGATGTGGACCGTCTCTTCGACGCGGAGGAG
The DNA here is from genome assembly GCA_001712635.2 of Nothophytophthora sp. Chile5. Classification (NCBI taxonomy): domain Eukaryota; phylum Oomycota; class Peronosporomycetes; order Peronosporales; family Peronosporaceae; genus Nothophytophthora; species Nothophytophthora sp. Chile5. Next base: position 9,076 of record MBAC02009592.1, read on the forward strand.
CCGCGTCCGGAAGAGGAAAGCAACGAAGACGACAACGAAGAAGACGTCGCGCCTGGAAAGGTCAAGCGGCTGTCGAGCGCCACGGTGGCCAGCAGCGAAGGCGACACGCCGAACGGAGAGGACAAGGACCGTCTGCGTGAGCTGCGCAAAGCCACGAACGAGCGCGTGCTGCAGGAGGCCAAGCGCGTGTCTCCGCCGCCGTCGAAGACGTATTTCCGCCGCGCGAGCACGGTGGCCGTGCCAACCAAGGGGCTCGTGAAGAAGGAGACGCTGGAGAGCGACGAGAGCAACGACGGCGACGACACGCCCAACAGTCTGCGGCTCGCGCGTTCCAAGAGCTGGAGTGGCTGTCCGCGCCGCGACGCCGCGCTAGAAGCCATTGAGAAGCGTCAGGTGCGCTTTCGCTTCTCCACGGCAGCGTCGGCGCGAGAAATCGTGCGCGAGATGTACTCGCATCGCTTCCGCGAGTTCCCTGAGGAGTGCTGTTTGACGGCGAGCGCGGAAATGCAGGTCGGCTCGGTGTGGCGAAAGATGGCGGTGGAGATTGACCGGGATGGCATCACGTGCCAGCGCGTCTCGCTCTTCCGCAAGAAAACGAAAGAGGTTCAAATCAGCAAGGACGACATTCTAGGCGCCGCGGTGGCGGCTGACAGCGAGTCCAGTGTAGTGGTGCACTATATGACTCCCGGCAAGGGCAAGCAGCACCGACGCCTCATGCGAAGGTACCGCACCGTGACCATGCGCTTCGGAAATGCGGCGACGGCAACCACGTTTGCGGAGGCGCTTCAGCAGCTGGTGAAGTGGTACGCGCGTGTGCCGGAGGAAATGACGCGCCGAGTCAAAGTGGTCGTGAACCCCCACTCGGGTAAGCGTCGCGGCCGCAAGGTTTGGGAGCAGTGGAAGCCTCTGTTGGAGCTGGCAGGTATTCAGTGCGACGTGGAGGAAACGCAGTACAGCGGCCACGCGCGCGACATTGGCGCGTCGCTGGACCTGAGTCTGAAGTACGAGGCGATCGTGTTCGTCGGTGGCGACGGCACGGTGAACGAGTTTATGAACGGCGTCTTCTCCCGAGAGGAGGACGTGTGGCGCAGCCTGGTGGCTACGACGCCCGTCTCGCTCCTCTGTGCCGGCACAGACAACGCCTTTGGCAAAGGCGTTGGCACGCCCACACACGAAGCGTCGGTGTACTGCATCATCAAACGCAAGATTCGCCCGCTCGATGTGATGACGTGCCAAGCTAGTAACGACGACGGCACGACGCGGCTGGAGTTCGCGTGCACAGGTGTGAGCTACGGTATCGGCTCGGACATCGCCATGGAGTCGGAAGCCACTCGGTGGCTCGGTGTGCACCGCTACTTATACCTCAAAGTCAAGCGCGGGATCTTCGCACCGCACAAACACGAGGCCAAGATCAGCTACGTGCTGTCGGACACGACGCCGACGGATCCGGAGACGGGCGAACAGATTCTGCGGACGTACTATGACATCATGGACGACACGGCTGAAGATCAACATCACGTGGAGCTCTGCAGTGTGTATGACCGGAGCTCGGACCCGGAGGCCAAGAAGTGGTTGGGCGACGCACATTCCATTTTCCACCCGGCGAGCGAGGAGAAATACGCGGGCAAGTGGCAGAGCTTCACGTCCGAGTTGACTTCGGCGGGCGGCTCGAACGTGTACTTCGAGACGGAGTTCGCGCACCCGTCGGACGGGAACCTGGACCTCATCTACTCTCGGAAGGGCAATCTGCTGCAGATGGCGGAGATCGGCGTGCGCTACATTTTGAAGGCAAACTTCCTCAAGTCGGCGCTGGTGGGCTACCACAAGGTGAAGGCCATCGTGATCGAGCCGATTGTTGAGGACGTACTCAACGTGGACGGCGAGGTTTTTGCTGGCCCTGGCCCGTTCCGCGTGGAGGTGGTGCCCCAGCTGCTGTGCGTGCTGTCGGAGAAGTAAGAGAGCGCTGAAGAGAGTGAGAGAGCGTAGGAAGACGCCGAGATGGAGCGCGATCGAAGCGCTCCGGAGCGGCCGCCGTGTCAGTGTCCGAAGTGTTAATATTATGGCTCAGTTGTTCGCATCGAAGTGCGTGTAATGCGCTCGTCTACGTTATTTGTGACCAGGGTTGCCTACTGTGTGTACCACATCACCGAGTGACGCCACTTGCTCAGGAATCATCCCAGACCGCAGCCATTTGGTTGATGGCCTCGCGATGGGTCGAGGTTTTTACCACGATATGACGCCATTCAATCTTTCGGCAGGCGAGGTTTTTTGTTTGCGGCCGCCTTGCCTGGCTCTTTTCCCGAAAGACGCGAGGATGACAGCTCGCGTACCCAACTGAGAATCAGCGGGACGTTGGCAAAAAAGAAACGCTTGCGTGCGTGCCAGGAATCTAAAGCCACTCGACGACAGTGGCGGCGACGACGATCCACCCAAGCCCAACCGGGGAGAACAGTTGGGGTCCTTGTCCTTCGTGGTGGCGGTCATGGTCGTCGTCGTTCAGCATGACAAAATAAATGCTATCCGATCCGATGGCTACGTGCAGTGTCTCGTCGGTACCGCTAGCATCCCTCCACGCCATCTGATGCGGGTAGGGCAGGTTGAGGGTTGCAAGCTTTCAGTTTGGCATCGTCCGTGTCTGGCACTTTATTTTCGTGGTGTCGTCGTCTTGCTGAAAATGGCTGCGCCAATGAAATTGCTGGAAAAAAGAGCTGGGCTTCCTCTCCTCCCTATCCCTCGGTGGC
>MBAC02009593.1:0-11665 GCA_001712635.2 Nothophytophthora sp. Chile5
CGGCCTACAAGGAGTACCGCGAGCTCGTGTCGGCCTCCAACTGCACGGACTTCCAGTCGCGCGCCATGGAGATCCGCTGCGGCGTGAAGAAGGAGAACCAGCGAGAGAAGAAGTACGTGCACATGCTCAACTCGACGCTCTGCGCCTCCACGCGCACGGTCTGCTGCATCCTAGAGAACTGCCAGGACGAGAACGGTGTCAAGGTGCCGGAGGTCCTGGTGCCCTTCATGGGCGGCGTCACCTTCCTGCCCTTCACCCGCGAGGTCAAGGTCAACGTGCAGGCCGTCAAAATGCAGAAGGCTGCCAAGAAGAAAGGTGGCAAGTAAGCAGCGCCTGTAGATGGGCGGCGCTCTCTCAGTCGAGGCGAGTGGAGCGTCAACTCCACTTTGCCAAGTCATCTCAACGCATTCACGACTCCTCGGGAATGTGTTTGCTGCGTCGGCGGATTCGACTGTACAGCTCCAGTGGGCTGGCTACTGGTCGCTCGCTCGGAAGCTCTTGCTCTTGCACATGCTCGTTAGTTTTCATCATCCACGTAATGCATTCAACTGCTTTGTGCGTGACTCGCCTGCTTGGTGACAAGAGCCATTCTGTGGACTCGTCTATTTGCTTCTCTCCCTTCTGATCTTGGCTTTAGACCGCTTTGAATGCCTCAGAAATTCCCACTTCTTGCCCTTCATTGCGTCACTTGTTGCCCTCCACGACCGCCTTGTAAGGCAGAGCGAGGTACTTGAGGAAGTTGCGCGTCTCGCAGTGGCGGATGTTCTCGTCCATGACGTCAGCGTCCAACCCAAGACGCCACGCGATGTCATACCGCGACGGGTCGATGTGCAGATTCTCCAGGTCGTCCACGTACTCGTCGGCGCTCTTCATGTCGGCGAAGAAGCCCAGCCCCACGAGCTTCGCTCGGCGGCAGTACGTGAGCCGCGCGAGCTCGTGCAGGTCGTACTCCGGGTGGTACTGCACGGCCCAGAAGTCGCCCTTCTTGTGGCGCACGGCCACGGCTTGCACGCTTGTAAAGTCGTTCCCACACAGCGAGAGGCCTCCCGGAGGCAAGTGCGTGATCTCGTCGTTGTGGCTCGTGAACGCATCAAAGACCGACGGCTTGCCTTCGAACATGGGGTGCGCACGGCCCTCCGGCGAGAGGGCGATCTTGCGAGCGAGGCCCATCTCGCGACCCCGAGGGTTCCCGCCGCAGTAGCCGCCGGCAGCAGCCACCGCGATCTGCGCCGCCCAGCAACTGCCGTATTGCGGGATACCTGCGCATAAAGGCACCCACGGGATTGCATTAGTATTCGCCACCAAGATCCGTTGCAGAGAGGAGTTTGGCCATGCCCACCTTCCTCGAAGACCTTGTTGGCGAAGGCGATCTGCTTGGTGACACGCTCATCCGTGGCATCGTGGATAGTGAGCGAGCAGCCCGTCCACGCCACAGCATGGTACTAATCCATGCACACGTACACACACCAATGTGGCCATCAGATTCCCGTGCACATGCAAGGTGAGGCCTCCAATTTGTGACGTTAGTTGCTATGGACCAGAAGAGCCATGCAATCACTACCTTGGACAAATCCGGCGCCGTGAAGTCGCTGTCGGCCGGGTACACCACATCCGAGGCGACTTCCACGCCAGTGGGTGCGGATTTGGCCAGCAGGTCGATGTAAAGCTTGCCGGCCGTGCTGGCGCCGCCGGCTTCCAAGTCTGCGCGGCCATCGGGCGAGTAGCCGTCGATGATCAAGACTTTCAGAGCGGACGCCGGCGACGTCGACGAGCTCAGCGCTCGCGTGACAGCCGTCGCAGCGCCTTTAGGACGCAGGGAGCGCAGAGCCACGGCGTGCATGCTTTTAATAGGGTTGTCTTCTGCTGCGTGCGTGGCAGTTGAGCTAGTGACGGGAAGAGCTCCCAGTCGCACACAGGACCCGAATCTGCGTCTGCTCGTGCTCCCAGATTCGGGTCCTGTGTCCAGTTGAGGTGGCCCACTTCATATTTGGATGGCGGCTGCGTGCGCATTTGCCCAAATTAGGAATTCTGCGAATACCGAAATTATCATTTGCGCAATCATAGTCCCCTTCAACTCGAAAGCAAGCAATCGGTGACAACAAACGTGGCACTTGTGACGAAAGGATGCGAAGATGTTTCTATTTTTTGGCCGATTCGATCCGGTGCGGAGACAACCTGCATATCAGGCTGGATATCTGCCACGTCTGATGCGTCAGGCATGTCGCCGATGCACCGAGCCAAGGATCGCTCCAGCCATGAGAGCACGCTGCTCTGGCGCCAGCAGCGGGCCGAGCTGCCTCCCAACGATTCGTCGGGCGAAGGCCCCCTTCCATCCTCTCCTTTGTCGCAGCCACCAGCTGATTAGTCCAGTGCATCCCCAAGCGCGCACACGTGCACGTGCACACGTAACGCTCATCCGCTGACTAATCCTCGACCTCAGGAGGACGTCGATGCTGGTCACGGGAATCTGGACCAGTCGGTGACAACGAGTGTAGCGCAGGTCACCGAACGAGCGCTGTCCTCACACACACCGTGCAAGCGTGGTTGCAGCAAGGTGAGGCCAGCACTCAACCGACTGGAATGTGTTGCGCGAAGATTGACGCACTCACTGGTCCGGGGGCAGCCAACCTTCCGACAACGCAGTCTCTCCTTCAGCTTTGGGCCAAAGCTGAACGAGAGACTGCCGTAAGAGGCCCATCAACAATGCCAAAACGCATCACATCCTATCGCGAATGGCCCCACAATCAAGCACTACCCTCTCAACCCTTTCATACCGAGAGGATCCCGTCGCCATTTCAAGTTGCTGCCACGAGAAGGTTCCTCCGCAGACACCAGCGCCTGCCACGTCAGCCATGGTCGGGCGACCGAAAATAGACCCGTAATCTGCCAACGATCACCCTTTTGCACCAATCATAGCCCAGCAATCACGATGTTGCGCGAAGGTAAGGTGCAATCATGCCCAACAAGCCGTCACCTCGGTTCGAAACGTGGCAGCGCCACGAAACGGAACAAACCGCTGGAAAGTCCGTCAAGCCCGCCGAGATCGCGGCATCCATTGCATGACTTGCCTGGCTACGAGTACCATGCCCGCTAAAGCATCGATGAAGCGCTCCCTGCGCTTGGGAGCTCTGGCCACGGCCGTCCTCGTGGTGCTGACGACCCCCACAATGGCGGCGGCGCCTAATCGCAGCGCAACGAAGACGTTCCCGAGGGACATGTACGACTACCTCCAGTGTCAAGTGTGTCAAACGCCGGAGCTCACGGGCAGCGTGCAGGACTCCGGCTGCGACTACGAGACGGTGGACAAGGCCGTGAACGAGCACTTCCACCCGCTGCTGCACGAGCTGTCTCGGCTCACGTTCTTCCGCTACTTCAAGGTGGACTTGGGCAAGGAGTGTCCGTATTGGCAGGACGACGGCATGTGCGCCAGCGTCGACTGTGCCGTGTGCGAGTGCCCGTCGCACGAGATTCCAGCTTTGTGGTACCAGCTGGACCAGGAGGACGCCCAGGCGCTGGCAAGTCCACACAGTGAGAGCGCCACGCAGTCTGAGGAGCCGGGGATGCCGTGCTCGGACCAGATGGGCGAGAGTGCGCTGTCGAAAGTTGAGCGCAAGAACGCGGTAGCTGGCGAGAGCTTTCGCGAGTGGGAAGAAGTATCCAGTGCCCACGTATGGGCCGCTCAGGGCGGCGTCGAGGAGAGCATGGCGTACATCAATCTGCTGGAGAACCCGGAGCGGTACACGGGGTACAGCGGCGTGCAGGCGGAGCGCATCTGGCACGCCATCTACGAAGAGAACTGCTTTACGCCGGCCGAGGAGAGTGCCGTGGATGGCATGTGTCTTGAGGAGCGTGTGTTCTACCGCCTTATTAGCGGTCTACAGGCGTCCATCAACACGCACATCGCATTGACGTACAAGTTCGGCGAAGGCAATTGGGGGGTCAACCCTTCGCTGTTCGTTTTCCGGGTGGGTAAGCATCGCGAGCGACTGCAGAACCTCTACTTCGCCTATCTCTTTGTCATGCGCGCCATCAGCAAGTACAGCGACGAGCTGCTGCAGTACGACTACACCACGGGCAACGCGATGGATGACCGTCGAGTGATGGAGATCCTGCGCCAATTGGTGCTTGACGGTTCAGACGCCGCGTCAGCCTCGAAGGTGTCGTGTCCAGCGCATGCCGAGTGCTCCTCCGTGCTGTCGGGCTTTGACGAGAGTGCGCTCTTCCAAGTCCAAGCTGACGGGCTCTCTCTCGACCAGCTGACGCAGGCAAAGCAGGAGAAGCAGCAGCTTGAGCAACAGTTCCGCGAGAAGTTCCAGAACATCAGTCGCATCATGGACTGCGTCACGTGCGAGAAGTGTCAGCTCTGGGGCAAACTGCAGACCATGGGACTCGGCACGGCCATCAAGATCCTACTCGCCGAGGACGTGGCCGCAATGCCGAAGCTCAATCGCAACGAGCTCATTGCGCTCATCAACGTGGCCAACAACTTGTCCCGCAGCGTGGACGGCGTCAAGATGATGCGCGATCTGGAGTTCTTCGAGGCCGCGAAGCAACTCGCGATGATCTGTGGCGCCGCCGTGCTCGTCGTACTGGCGATGATCTTGTGTCGACGCAAGCGCAAAGCCCGCAATGGTGCGCACAGTAAGAAGGAGTAAGCTTAATCAGCCATTCCACCCCATCCGCTTGGCCTTCAGAGGTCTGTCAAGCCGGAAGAGCATATATATAACAAAATACAACGGGCATTGCACTACCTACAGCAGGAATCCGGCGTGTGGAGTGCTAGCAGAAGACCATTAGGCTGCTTTGCGAGTGCGCTTGCTCTCCTGCTGTCCCGTTTCCCACGCGTTTTGCTGGCATTGCGTATAGTACGGCAGCACCAGGTGCTTCACGAAGTTCTTCACCTCGCACGTACGCATGTCATCGTCCAGCACATCGCGATCGTAGCCGATCTTCCACGCGATGTCCTCGCGCGATGGGTCCGCAGCCAGCGCTTCCAAGTCATCGATGAAGGCGTCGGCGCTCGCCAGATCCGTGAAGAAGCCCAGCTCCGTGTTCACCTCGCGGCGGCAATGCAGCAGTCGCGCCATCTCGTGCAGATCGTACTCTGGATGGTACTGCAGTCCCCAGAACTCGCCCTTGAGGTAGCGCAGGCACACGCTCTGCACATTGGTGAACGTATTCGATGCGAGCTGCAGTCCTCCTGGTTGAATGACCGTGACCTCGTCCTTGTGGCTGCTGAAGGCATCGAACACGGACGGTTTGCCCTCGTACATCGGATGGGCACGGCCTGCAGCATTGAGGCGGATCTTGCGCGCGACGCCCAACTCCTTGCCGTGCTTGTTCTTCTGCACGACCCCTCCTGCCGTGGCCACCGCCAACTGCAGCCCAAAGCAGCTCCCGAACTGCGGCACGCCGCGCGCAAAGCTCTGGCGGGCGAGGCTCATCAGCTGCATCACCGACGGATCCTCGCGCTCGTGGACAGCCAGCGATGATCCAGACCAACCGACGCCATGGTACTGTCGTACGCATTTGAAGTACCACATTAAGCTGCATCCATCCCCAGGCAAAGCACGTCAATGCAATGCTCGCACGCACCTTGGAGAGATCGGGAGCGACGAAACCCGTGTCGGCCGGGTAGATGAGGTCGTACTCCGCGCGGCGACCGACGCTGCGCTCGGTGGCCTTCACGAGCATGTCGGCGTACAGCTGGCCGGCGGTGGTGGCGCCGCCAGCCTTCAAGACGTCACGTCCCGTCTTGACGTACCCATCAATCACGAGGTACCGGATCTCCTCGCTCGGCTGCGGCGCTTGCGTCGGCGCGTGCAGGAAAGGCCGCGCTTGCAGTTGGCAGCCCAGGCCTCTCCATGCGCGACGCATGGCGACGCTGCGATGGCCACGTGCCAGGAATTGCATGTTCTTGTGCATCTTCGCGCGGGCCCAAGCAGGACGACAAGTCTTTTGTTAGCTCGCTGGAACTGACCGGCCGTTACGCTGGCCCTCAGCCAGCAGCGAGGTCAGGACGCACCCATCTTCCCTTCTCGCAAATCTTTTGGGGCAGCAGCGTCGCCATCGTCGGCAGGCCGCGTCGCCACCAACCGCCGATACCTGCAGACGATTGGAATCTCCGATGATGCGGACGACGAACGCATCCCCCTGAAGCAGTCAACAACCTCTGGGTAAGGCCTATCGAATATAATGACTTGTTGATGGTATGTTGCAGTACTGCCAACAGGCTGCTCTCGAGTTGTGGAACTGTCACTAAAAGGGAGGTTGAAGATGGGCAGAGTTGAGCTTCTCGACGCAGACCGCGTCATCACCAGATCGTTTTGGAGGGGGTTCGGGACCTGGAGCATCGTATCCGAAAAAGATCGACAACTGTCCCGCCCTGTACTGAAAGCCGCACACTTCCGCACTTCGCAAGCTTCCGCACCACCCAGACCTCATGTTTCGCCACGCTGCCAACCAGGTGTGACTCTATCTGTGCCACCTCCTTCTGTGGCCCAGTGACTGCAGGCTCATTCTCTCCATCTCATTCGTCCTCGCCTCTATGTGGTGCAGCTCGCTACGACCTCTCGCCATGCGGCGGGCCTCTCCTCCCAGCGCGGCTTCGCTGCGTCCGCGTACGTTAAGAAGACTTGCTAGACAGAGGAATCTGTTTTGGCAGGATGCTGATGGCTTGCTGTGTGGCTTGTGACGTAGGCTGAAGGTGGACAACCCGTACACTGGGGAGACGTTCTGCGAGGTCGCGTACGACTCGAGCGCGGAGGCGCATGCGAAGCTGGACGCCGCCGTGAAGGCGCAGATGGACTGGAAGAACGTCCCGCTGAGCGAACGTCAGGCGCTGTGCACCAAGTGGATCAGCACACTCTCAAGCAACGCCGAGTCCATCGCGCACGAGATCTCAGGCATGATGGGGAAGCCCGTGCAGCAGGCGCGCAACGAGATCAACGGCACCATTGACCGCGCTAAGTACGATATTGTGTGTGTGCCATGTTCTCCATGGAACGACACGCTGCTGACCCTGCTGTCGTGCTGGACTGCTGTGTTGCGATTGCTATAGAGCACTCATCTACATGTCGGACGAAGCGCTGCGCACGGACTCGTTCCCGGAAGAGAACGGACTGTTCCGTCAGATCACGCACGACCCCGTTGGCGTCGTCTACGTCATTGTAGGTGCTTTGTCTTCCTCAACTTATTGTGCTTTATCAAGGCCAACCTGTTACTGACGTGATGCTGGTACTGCAACGTAGGCTCCATGGAACTACCCGCTTATGACTGCGGTCAACTCGATCATCCCTGCGGTTCTGGCGGGTACGAACGCCGCTCTCGAGTTGGTTTCGCCAATCATGCCATAGAGCTAACCTGAGGATTGTTATGGTCTTGGAATCCTGGTAGGCAACTCGGTGCTTTTGAAGCACTCGCCTCGCACTCCGCTGTGCGGCGAGCACTACCAGAAGACGTTTGAGCAGGCTGGCTTCCCGAAGGACGTCCTGCAGGCGTCGTTCGTGGAGCACGGCACTGCCTCTGAGATCATCCAGCGCCCGGAGACGGCGTTTGTGTCTTTCACGGGCTCTGTCAGAGGGTACGTCTGGCACGCCTGAATTTCTGTGAGATCCTGTCGACGTTGTCTAACTTGTTGCGTGTGGATTCAATGAAAAGTGGTCGCCAAGTCCAGCAGGTGGCATCGCAGCGCTCTATCGACGTGACTTTGGAACTCGGCGGCAATGTGAGTGCTACCCAGCAGTGCTTGTTGCTTGTGGCCAATGCTCTAAGATATGGCGTCTGACTATTGATGATATGGCGTCAGGATGCTGGATACGTGACGGCCGACGCTGATGCCGTGGCGGCCGCGGAAGGCTTGGTGGACGGCGTTTGCTACAACGCGGGACAGTCGTGCTGCGGAGTGGAGCGGATCTACGTGCATGAGTCCAAGTACGATCAGTTCTTGGAGAAGGCCAAGAGTTTGTTCGAGACCTACACTCTAGGCGACCCGCTGGATGCCAAGACGTCGATGGGTCCGATGGCGCTCCCCACTGCTCCGGCGATGCTCGACGCTCACGTGAAGGATGCAGTGTCCAAGGGAGCTCAGCAACTGACTGGCAGTGGAATTGTGACGGATGCGACTGGCAAGGGTCGCTTCTACTCCCCAACACTACTTGCGGGGTGTAATGGATCGATGGACATCATGACGGAGGAATCCTTTGGCCCGATTGTTGGCGTCGAGCGCGTGTCGTCGGACGCTGAGGCCATCCAGAAGATCAACGAGAGCAAGTACGGCTTGACGGCGTCGGTGTTTTCCTCGGACCGCGAGCACGCCATGACGCTAGGCTCGCAGATCAGCGCCGGCACCGTGTACATGAACCGCTGCGACGTGCTGGACCCGTACCTCCCGTGGACCGGCACGCGCGACTCTGGCAAGGGCATTAGCCTGTCCAAGCACGGGTTCCGTGGGGTCACGAAGCTCAAAGCGGTACGTTCTTACTCATACGTGGCCTTGGTCATTGCTATGCTCCTGCATTCTGCCGAGGTTCCAGTCTAACACATTGGGCGTGCTGTTAATCATACGTGTACATGTAGTGGAACTTCCGGGTTTAGAGGAAACACCCTCGCGTCTGGAGATATCAAAATCGAGGGCAACCGAGTGTTGCAAGGAGAGTAGCGTAACTGATCAGCAGATTCACGATGCATCTATCATCTTCCTTGTGTACCTGTGCCCATACGCTTTCCGAGCAAACGAAAGAGCAGAGCTATCCCAGCTTTGTGGTTTCGCCTTCGTCAATCAGTCGTCCATGGTGTGAAGCTGCACTTTCGAGCCAAGAGAAATCGCGGGATGCCATTTATCACCTCAACCAAAGCGAAAAGCGACAGCAAAGAAACTCTCGAGATGTCAAAATCCATGCTACTGCGTTCTTTGTTTGCTCACGTTCGCCCTCTCTACGTTGCTGCTTCCTCATGAGAAGCAAGGCTGAAAACTCACAACTCCTGTCTGCCTTAGACCTCGCTGGGGCCACCAAACGGGTCCACCTGGCCCTCGCTCGTCACGTACGCCGACGTGATGCCACCGTCCACCACGAAAGACGTGCCCGTGATGTACGACGAGTCATCGCTAGCCAGGAAGAGAGCCGCCTTGGCCATCTCAGCAGCCTCACCGAAGCGGCCCATGGGTACGTGCACCAGACGACGCTGCTTCTTCTCTTCCGTGTCCAGAAACTTCTGCAGCAGCTCCGTGTTCAGCGGGCCGGGGCACAGCGCATTCACACGGATGTTCTCGCGCGCGTGGATGGTGGCCAATTCACGGGACATGGCAATCACAGCTCCCTTGCTGGATGTGTACGCCAACTGAGGCGTGGCTGCACCCAAGATGCCCACGAACGAAGCCGTGTTGATGATGGAGCCGCCGCCGGCGCGACGCATGGCCGGGATGCCGTACTTGCAGCCGAAGAACACGCCCTTCACGTTGATGTTCATGGTCAGGTCCCACACGTCCTCCTGCGTGGCGATGGCGTCGTCGTCCGCGCTGTGCATGATGCCGGCGTTGTTGAAGAGCACGTGCAGCGCGCCGAACTCCTTCTCGGCCAGCGCCACCATGTGCTCCACGTCGCTGGCCTTGGACACGTCGGCCTTCACCGCGCGGGCCACCACGTCCGTTTTGCCGAGCTTAGCCAGCTCGTCCTGCACCATCTGAGCGGTCTCGGCCGCCGCCTCCTCGTTCACGTCGGCACACACCACGCCGCGCGCGCCTTGCTTGGCAAACAGGATGGCCGACTTGCGGCCAATGCCGCCCGCCGCGCCCGTGATCACGGCCACCTGGCCGGCCAATCGACTGCCGATAACGCTCATTCTTGGTGCTTGGGGTGTTGGAGGGGGTGCTGGAGTGTGTGGTACGAGGCACTTCCGATAGTGTTGGAGGCAAATGTGGCTCTCGATCTGACCAGGCGAGCAAAAGATCGGGAATTGGGAGCTGCTGCCACCGGACGACACCCAAATTAGTGCATCAGCCAATTAGAATGCATTTCGGGCTACAAATGTGGCCCACCTTAAATTTGGACGATGAGGTGATGAGGGCCACGTCGGCCTGCGTCACCGTGGTCTGTTCACCTGCAAGATCGAGGCCAGACGAGGAGGATGCGCGAGGAAGCCAAGCGGATCGGGAAGGATGCGTCACCCCTGCCTGCTCGCCTGCTGGTTTCGCTGGCCCCATGCAGCCTGCTTTGCAGAGCGGAAGGCCAGGCGTTCGGATGGGATGAACGAACACCCAACATTTCGAGATGGCATGCCTGATTAGACGTGTGACGCCAAGGCACTAGAATCGATGCGTCATACCCGTCCCCTGCATTCAGCCAGCTGCTTAGAATGCTCAGCGCGGGGTACATTCACAGGTACCGACCGGTACGGTACCAGCAGTGCCAACTTCAACTTTCATTCGGCGACAGAATGGCAGCGACTCTTGTGATACTGCATATATCGTCGTATTACGGATTCATTCGTTATTGCAACGATTGCTGTTGAAGCAATGGGAATGCTGAAGTTTGGGCTGGTTCCAAGAAGGTTCATTCATATCAGGTTGTAAAGGTTCGGGGGCTTCCTCCAGTCGCAGCCAGATTCGTGGTCTCCAAACTCTGCGTCAAGTGCACCGTCACACAAGCCAAGCACCTTTCGTCCACATAATCGCAGCCAGGAAGGCGGTGGATTGCGAGAACCGTCGTTTTAAACCAACGACCGAGCAACCATTCTCGTGTGTGATGCAGCAGGTTGGCGGCGGCAGCGGGTGCGAATCGACACCGACGTCGCTTGCTCAACGTGCGTTGCTACAAGGCGTTGGAAACGACCCCGAAGCTGCGCACCGTGGGCCGCGCCCTTGGGCAAGGGAATGCGAGTGTGTTGGAGCGAGTCGGGATCAAAACGAGCACAGCTACATGTATTAGGCAATCACGAACAGCACAAATGATCGAGGCTCAATGCGATACCAAAAGATTCAATTTGACTGCATGACGTTATAATTTGAAAGTAGAAAACTCGGCACTGTTGTCGTTCCCATATGTAGCACCCGAGCCCGATTGCCGTGTTGCTACCCACGCCCAGTAGTTCCTTGCAACCGTGCATTCACTCGACGGATCGCCCTAGAATGGAGCGAAATCAACTGAAATGGCTTTGAGTGCACTCTTGCGGGTAATGTAATCCCGTTCTTCAGCCGACAAGAACGATTTTTCGTTCACTCCACCACGGGTTGTCATATCAGCTTCGTGACCGTGCGCCACCTGCACGAGTTTGTACACATGCACCAGATCGCGCTCAAGAAGGCCTTGTTCCGCCAGTCCTAAAGTCCTGGCGATAATCTGGCTCCAGGAGTCCAAGCCTGGCAGCTCGTCAGAACACAGCTCGCAGATGTCCGAGTCTCGAAGGTCGCGAATTTGAGCGGTAACAAACGCTGAGAGCGCCACATGCAACCACACTTTCCACGCGCGGACACGATCCGCAGGCTTCAGCAGATGCTCAAGCTGCTGCAGTGCCCAAGCTGACGTTACCGCGTGCAAAATGACGAAGTCGTTGTGCTCGATCATCGCGTACAGCCAGAGCACAAGGTCCAATGCGAACGTGCCATCCATCGTCGATAGATCGTAACTATTCACGGTATCCCAGATCAATTGGAACGCGGCTTGGCTTC